>CAEFZY010029650.1:0-179051 GCA_903066815.1 Brachyrhaphis roseni | reverse complement strand
AACACTGGCATGCTGAAAAGGTTGTTGGTACTACCAGGGAGAGAACTAAAACGTGCAGGATGCCGGCCCTCGAGGACAGACTTTGGGGACCCCTGCCTTATGCCAAAAAAAGAAATGCCACTGAAATGGGGAAGGGAGCAGCATCTTAGTTCCAACAAGACCAACATGAAAAATATTATGGAGTGCCAAACCAAACGTTAAACGTGTTGTTTCCAAGGCAACACCGTGAAACACAGAAGTGGAGGAATGTAACGCAATCACCTTGGGCTGGAATAACTGCTCACAGGTGCGACATGTTGGTCAATTTCATACAACAGAGACATGAAGCAGTTCTCAGAGTGCTTGTACAACTAAATATTATGATTAATGATTTTTCGGCTCGCACGATAAATGAGAACATGTAGGCTTTTAAGTAATGGTAAATTTTAAACATTTTTTTCATAGTTTGCTTTCTGAGTAGAGTATACATGTTCCTAATGTACTTGCGACACACTATTATTTTTGAACAGAACTGTTTGTCCATTTGTGTAATGCTGCGATTCCATATGTGAATGAGAGTCAAACCCATCTGCCCTCGCAGCATTTTTGGTGGTGATGGACCCTCCTGGTGGGGGAAGTGAACGGCGGAGGCAGGCTGAGCGTCTTCGACGGGAGGAGGCATACTACAACTTTATTAATGAACTGAGTGAAGAAGAGTACCGCCTGATGAGAGATGACAATCTGCTGGGCACTCCTGGTAGGATACACTTTGATTAACTCTTAATGGACTAAGTATGTTTATTCTTTGCATAGCGGCACCTTTATCCAAGTGGTCAAGAGGTTTTTGGATCTCAAAATGTTAAGTCTTAGCAAAAGATGTTGAATGTATGAATAATTTAGCAAATAAAGGCCAAAAATGAAATTAAGTAGAATTGCTTGAGAATTTTTGACACTTCTGTCATTCCGACATATTAGATTCTGTACAATTTATGCTATAATAGCCTTCATGTTCATACCTACCATATTTTACAGGGGAGGTGACTGCAGAGGAACTCCGTCAGCGCCTGGATGGAGCCAAAGAGCGGGTTTCGTCTCAGCCCCATGCTGAGCAGCGATCGCAGACTGCTGATTCTGGAGAACAGCAGAGCAGTAGCAGCGCAGGAGAGGAGAGAGGGGCTGGAGGAAGAGGAGGGGCAGGTAAGAAGGGGGGAAGGGATTCTATCAAGCCAAAATTTGGCTTGTGCACAATAGAATATTTGTTGCAGTTGTAACTTTGGCAAGTTAAGTCCACATTTTTGAAGGCAGTTGATTGGCTCTTATTTAACCTTCCCACGATCTTAGTGCAACGCTCAGGAGGAGTGCGGAAAACGTCACGGTCAGACAGCGGTGGAATGGGGGGTTTCCCTCTCAGACTGTCAGTTCTTTAAACCACATAAAAAAAAACTGTCATAACAGTGTACGCGGGGTCAGTGTGGCCCTGCCGGGCCTACTCACAGTAAGAAACTCGTGGGGTCTAGATGACGCCATTTCTTAAGACTGCACAAGGGTAAAGAACATCAATGTATAGGGGCTTAAATGGGTCATACTTTTCAGGGTTTTTCTTTATTTTGTATTTTTTTCAGAATTATACACTACTTGACGTTGGTTTGCCACATAAAATCCCAATAAAAGATATTGAATGCTAGGCTGCATTGTATAGCTTTAAGAAATAGACCCAGAACATTGTAGCTCAGATTAAATAAGAAAAATACAATTTATTCATTCACCTGACATCATAAGTAATTGTGTCATGTGTATCCATTGTTATTGACTGAGCACTTTTGTAATGGGTTGAATATTAACTTTTTAAGTCTGACTTGCATTATTTTACTTATAGGGACTACAGAAGCTGGAGCAGATTCTTCTAATGGCGATTCGTTACTGGAGTGGCTGAACACGTTCAGGCGCACCGGTAACGCGACTCGAAGTGGCCAGAGTGGTAACCAGACGTGGAGGGCTGTCAGTCGGACCAATCCCAACAGCGGGGAGTTTCGTTTCAGTCTCGAGATCAACATCAACCACGATCAGCCCGAGCCGGGAGAGCATATTGACACTGTGAACTCTGTTGATGCCCCAGAACTCCCGGTGACTCCTCTCAACACCTCCGCCCGCACCGCTTCCCCCCTCTCCAGCTCTCGGCCTTCAGCCACTCCGAGGCCTGTTCCTTACCCCTCCCCACGCCCGGCCATAAGAAGGATCGAGACCCGGCGTACACGCAGCAGTACCACTGCTCTGTCTGTGAGCTCTGCCACGCTTCCTCCTGCAGAGATAATCCCAGCCACCAACCAGAGGCGGGCTTCTACTTTGCATTCATCAGCACCTTCTCCTAATGTCCTCAGTCCTCCGGATGATCAAAGCGCACCTTCGCAGCATCATGCCTTGAATGTAGAGGCAGAGCGCGGCCGTAATGAAATGCCTCCTACTCTAGACTGTCCTCGGGTGTCGCCACAGGGTGACTCTCAACCCCAAGCTGCGGGACACGAATCACGCAGCAGCAGGACTCGATCACGTGGCCGAACGCGCAGGGCTGCAGCAGGGGGCGGAGTTTCTTCTCGCGCATCGAGGAGAAGTCGATCCCCTTTGAACAGAACGCCTAGTGTCAGCACCCTCCCACCAACTGGTAGCAGTTCAAACGGGTCTACTATCCAAACCGGTGAGCCGAGCGGTGTCACGACCTCTGTATCCATGGAGACCGGGGGAATTGTGTCCGAACCCGACGCCGTGCTGGAGTCCGCCGTGGAAACAGTAGAGCGTGCAAGCGAGTCGCCCGCAGCAGGCGCAGGAAGCTCAGCAGTCAGACGCCATCCAACAATCATGCTTGACTTGCAGGTGAGAAGGATCCGGCCCGGCGAGAACAGGGACCGGGACAGCATTGCCAGCAGAACTCGATCCCGCGCACGGGTTGCCGAGAACACGGTCACGTTCGAAAGTGACAGCGGTGGGTTCCGACGCACCATCTCCCGTTCGGAGCGAGCCGGGATCCGCACCTACGTCAGCACCATCCGGATTCCATTGAGGCGCATCAGCGAGACGGGCCTCGGAGAACCCAACTCTACTGCTCTGCGGTCCATCTTGCGTCAGATTATGACTGGATTTGGGGAGCTTAGCTCGCTCATGGAGACAGAGGCGAGTTCGGAAAGCGTTGCGCCCAGCCACGCTGACGTTGGCGCTACAAATAGCAGCAGCAGTCGTTTACATTTAAATGAGAATGAGCCTGGCCAGGTAGGGACAGATGAGGTCGTTCAGGGGTTGGAGGGCCAGGTGAGGAGCGAGGATGAGCAGATTGGGCAGGCCAGATTTGGAGGCGGAGTAGTTAGCTCCATAGACGGACGGGCAAACAGCCGAGACACCAACAACTTGGTTGAAAACGGCACCCTGCCCATCCTAAGGTTGGCACACTTCTTTTTACTCAACGACGACGAAGACGACGAGCATCCCCGAGGCCTGACCAAAGAGCAGATCGACAATCTATCCACGCGTACGTACGGTCAGGCCAGCCTCGAAGGCGAGATGGGTCGCGCCTGCAGCGTGTGCATCAACGAATACACTCAAGGCAACAAGCTGAGGCGCTTGCCCTGCTCCCATGAGTTCCACGTCCACTGCATCGACCGCTGGCTCTCCGAAAACAACACCTGCCCCATCTGCAGGCAGCCAATCCTCGCAGCGCATCACGACTGACCCCACCCTCTCCTGCTCACGGCTGGCTGAGACTGAGCAAACCCAAGTGGGCTTAGCGTGTACATATCGCTTTCACCGCTTAGTTTCTTTGAAAACATCCGTTGAGTTTAAAAAGGTGGAACCAAAAGTGTGCAAAACAGGAAAGAAACTTTAAATCCAGAGAATTAAAAAAAATAAACAACTTTATTTTTTTAGATGCTACGTTTTGAGCAAGTCGTTTAGCTCCTCCTGTGACCTTAGTTGCTACTTGTTTCATCGGGCTTCAGAAGTCTGTCAGTAAATGGCTTTTATGCTTTAGGAGCTCCTGTAGCGACCGTTGAATAGTCTGATTCTAACACTTTTATGTCTGACATGCGTGACCTTCTTTTTTTTGTTGTTGTTGTTTTTTTTGTTTTAGAACTGACCATACAACACACTTGTAGGTTTGGTTTAATCAGTATGAGCTGTAAATAGGGCTGCACTGCTTATCAGGTTCTTAATGAAGATACAAGGCTAACATCCCAACTGCTCAGAATGGAAGAAGGACATTTTTTGTTTTATTGTTTTTGTTCTATCTTAAAGCCTAAAGAGTCCATTTTAAAGTTACTTAAAATGTGTGAAATTCGAGAGAGTTAAACAAGCTTTGTATTCACTTTGGAAATACATTCATTCTGTGCTTGTATTAATTTAAGCCCTACAGTTAAAATGCAATACAGAGATCCAGCAGTCATCCATTAAAAGCAGTCACTTTGAATTAAAACCATTTAAAGATTTGTTGTCACTGTTCCAGTAAAAAGGCTCTTTTGATAATCAGGGAATCAGTCTGGTCTGCATAAGTTGTGCAATATTGAGAGAGGAAAATATTGACTTGTTGGACATTAACTTTGTTGTCTCTGGTTGTCTTGTCCACTCTAAGACAAACTCTTTAATCAATGTCTTCATTGTTTCTGTTGCCAGTCCACATACAGAGGACAGACTGAGAAGATGTAGAAATAAGAATATTCTGCAGTGTGTACAGTTTGTCCAGCTAACTCAAAATTCCTCATCTGACTTGGTGTGTAACCTGATATATTTTTTTTATCTATTTTTTTCCATTACATGCACAGAATAGCCTTTTTGTGTAAAAGAAATGGACTAAGAGCTAACCCACCCAGTACATTTGTTTCTGTCACTTTATACATAACAGCTGCAGTACACACCAGTTAACTGCATCTCTGCAGTTTTTGTGACCCTAACTAAACTGCAGGATTGTTGCAGTACCTTGTGTAGGAATGTGTGGAAGAGTGTATGATTTGTTTGCGTGTGTGTTTGTGTGTATAAAAAAGGCCTGGTGTCTGTTGAAGCTGGTTCTATAAGAACTCTTCTATTCAATGTGTGGCCATGTAGTAGGGTTGGTGTGGGCAAAGGGTTCAGAAGTGAATATTTATTCTGTTCCTATTTAATATGATGGAAATCAGCCTTTGGAATATGAACTGATATATTTTGCTTTGTCATGAGAGTAAATAAAATGGCTATGATGAATATAGTATGAAAAAGAAATCAGACACTGGTTGTCTTCTCTCCTTCAAAATGCTTTGTTACGGTTCTTGCACAAGTATTAATAACCCTTGAACTTATTTTCTCTTTACAACTGCAAATGTAATTGTGTTTTTTGTGATAGACCAACACACAGTAGTGACTTAATTGTTCAATTATTATTTTTTTCTTTAGAAATAAAAATCCAAAAGTATATTTGTATTTAGGCCCCTGATTCTGTAATTGTTAAAGGCTTAATGATAAACATTGTATTAAATATGTGCTGAAGGTGGAGTGTTAGAGTAGGAGCTTCTAAAGAGTCGGAGGTCCAAGTTCAAAGCATCAAAATGCAGTCATTTTTTAAGGCATTTAAGAATTTTTTTATAACAACTGAAGGTAACAGTTACTTGATTGTGCTATAAAATGACATCCACCCTTTTAAGACATATATGCTTTGATTAAACCATTCTATTGTAGCTCTGACTGCATGTTGAGGGTGATTGTCTCTTGGAAGGTGACCCTCCATGCTAGTCTCATATGTCTGTTCAATTCAATTAGAAAATAAATTAGAATCTTAAAGGAAAATGAAATATAACTCAAAATATCCGAGCTTCTGATTGCTGTGTGCAGGAAGGATCTTTTACAGAAACCATATCAGTTTTGTGATTTATTTTGAAAGAATCTACCGGATGTGGACATATGTGAAATGAACGCTGTTTGGATCTGCCCCCTTCATCGGAGCCTCCGCGGTTCAGCAGCAGCAGAGAAGCGATGATCGCCCAGCAGCTCCAGCAGCAGGACGATCAGCGGCAGGTGAGGCGGACTCTGCCCGGTCCCGGAGCGGCTCTCCTCGGCTCTGTCGCTGAGCCGTGAGCATGTTACCGCTCCGGCCTCCTCCTCGTCCTGGTCCCTGTCACGCCGATTGTCTTTCTCCCATAGCAAGATGTATTTCAACCGGAGAGGCAAGAAGATCCACAGCGAGGGAGGTGAGTTAAATAACCCAGTTCACCTCTTTTAATGGCGGACCAATCAGGGTTCATCCAGCCGCTCACACTGCGACCTGTCATTGTAAAGTGCTTATCTCATTAGTGAGGCCTGTCACTGCTGGACATTCAGCGGCCTGTTTGGACTCTGGTGGTTTTGGTATGTGCCTGGCATAATAACTCCGGACTGCGGCATGCATATGGGGTGACTTGCAGTATCCCAAAATCCCTTTATTAATTTTTTAGCCTCCGGATAGGAATTCAAGGGCAATTAGTCTGCAGGTGACGGATTTATTGTGTAACCCTGATATTTTTCATCAAGGAATCGCTAATGATTTTATAACACCGTCCAAAACTTTGGGGTAAAAATATCTAGAGTGTAACCTCAGGTACTGCATTAACTGATCCATGACATAATTATGGTATTACATAAATCTGTATCATTGGATTGTTGCATTCCACCCACTTCGATGCATGAATGGACTTCTATTTTTAGAGTGCCTCATAGTAAAATATCTGTACATCGTCTGGGTCAGACAGTCCAAGCCAAGCACCTGCAGCACCAATCCAATAAAACCCTATTTAAAAACCACGTGACCGTCCGAGCGAGCTGCCCCGCCAGGCCATCATCTACAGATGCATCTCAATACATTAAAATCTGATCGCAAAGTTCATTTACAGTATTTCTCTTGTCAAATAAAAAAAAAAAAATTGCATTTGCAGGATAATCACACAAAGTTAATGAAAACCCCAAAATTCATTTTTTATGAAAATTACAAAATTATATAAGGCCAGTAGCTAACGCTTTGTAACACATGTATGCTTTTTTTTTTTTGGTCTTTCATAGTAATTAGAAAAAAAAAGCCACGAGGAAGGTTTAAGTGACAAAAGCTAATTGCTGAAAAGGCTGACTGTTCACAAAGTGTAGTAGCAAAGTATATTAATGGAAAGTTTAGTGGATGGAAAAACACAAGCAACGGGAATAATCACTGCTTTGAGAGTACTGTGAAGTAACAGCCATTCAAGAATTTGGTGGAGATTTACAAGGTGTGGTCTGCAGCTGGCGCCACCACACACAGGCATACGGAAGACATGGGGAGCAGTTGTGGGTCTGATTCCTTCACTTAAGTTGCCTCATGACCTGTGTGTGAGTGTGCAGATGGGGTGTGTGTGTGACTGCGTGAATATGGCTCAGTGTAAAATAGCTCTAAGTGGTATTTGTGATGAAAAACAGCTCATTTCAAATACGTATGTATCATATAACAAAACCATTATTTGCTTCACTACTGGAAAGTATTATCTGAATACAAAATTGGTGGACTGTATGTCTCCTGAATCCTATTTACACTGGTTTTCTAGAGCTGGCCATAGCCTTCACTTGTAGTCTCCCAAACCATCAGGACAGCCCCAAAAGAATCTTCATTTTATATTTATACATTGAGAATGATAATATGTAGATTTAAAATATGTAATGCAGTTTTGTTTATATAGTCACAACTTAATGCTACCAGTTTAATCTTTTTTTTTGTCGCTTCTATTTCAACCAATGTGGTTGGCAAAAGTAATCTCAATGACTAATTAATAGTTAATAGTTGTCTGTATTTGCCTTTAGACTGAAAAACAGATAAACTTGCTTCCTTCTTCCTCCCCTAAAAACATCTGTATTAAAATACTGGTAACTGGGCAGATTGAACTGTCTTGTTCCTGAAAATGTTCTATACAAAAAATTAACATTTTTTGTTAATTTTGTTAAGCCCTTCTTGATGGGCTTAACAAGAAGAGGGTTTCCTCCTGTTAAAACTCTACAAAAGGCTCCGTACAAACCTGGGCCAGCTCTGTTCACTTTGAATAAGGTGTATTAGCTTAAAAACATTTAGTTATTTTTCATTACTTAAAGTAATTCTGCTTTGTTGACCAGAGTTTAGAACTTAAGGACTGAGTACATGATTATTGAATATAATTCACCTTGGTCTCAATCTTTGCCTTTGAAAGAATTGAAATTTTTGCTGATGTTAACATAATTTTCTGCATTTTGTCTTCTCAGGTTTAAAACAGGTCTAGCTACTTTTATAATGTAACCTATTAGCAACAAACACTTAATTTTGTAAGAAGTATTTAAATAAAAATTACATTTGTAAACATGATTTATGTCACAATTTCAATGCTCTTGGGAGCCCCCTGCTGGTTTGGGAGTCCTAAACAGCTGCCAAAACTACCCTTGCCAGTTTTGGTTAAATGATTAATTTAAGCTCCAGTAGGACACTCCAAATGCATGTAGGATCATGCCAAGAAACAGTCAGGTTAATTTACATAAATGTCCTTTTTTAGATCTGCTGCTTTTTTCATTAGTATATTATCTTTTTCCTTAAGAAAAGCTGGAGATGAGATGGAGATATTCATATATGAGGCTGCAGCAGATGATTTTATGTGTGACAAAGGGTTATTTAAATGGATTGGTTTGCCAAAAAAAGAATGTTTATCCCATTTTGGTGTTTTAAATAGCACATGCTGTCAGGGCCCTTTGTTTTTGTGAGTGGCTGTATTGTTCGTGAAGACTCCAGAAATAAAAAGCAGGGCAGATTGTGAGCGTGTCATCTGGGCCATGAGGACTTTAGGCAGAAGTTTTCTGGATCTTCTGAGTCTTACAAGGTACATTTTTATAAACTTTTTATTGCCCTGTGACTAATGTGAAACCAGAATTTTTTGTTTAAAAAACAAGCTTGCTAATAAAGCCTTATTTTAAAATTAATGTTGTAAGTCTAACACAAGACTAATGTTTTTACTACATAATCTAAATCCTATCTCCTCAAATAATATTTTGAGGAGTAAGGAAAGAACTACTTTAAAAGTTCTTTATGTTTAGACATTTGCAGATATAATTTACTCTACTCCCATGCAGGTATAGCAACCACGTTTTAGGACATCAATGCAACATGTGAAAAGCACTCCAGCACAGTATGCTCTTCACATTGCCTTTACTTTAATCTCTTGGAGCTTGATCTCTTGGTAATTTGCTCCAATTAGTGAGCTGCTACAGGTGATGACGTCCACTTCTGTCAGCCTGTCATATTTATTCACAAACAGATTGTATTGCTTTTAAAGTTTATAGGATATCTAAAATAGGTCCTAACAAAATACAATTGATAAAATTGGCCCTGCTTGATGAATTTGAATGTATATCCCTGTAAAATGGGATGCCATTTGTAAAATTACACAGTAAAAAAAAAATTAACAGCATTAATTTGGTTTATTTAGCTATTTTAAGAGCGGCTACCGAAGTTCAAAAATCCCTGTTTGTTCATTCATAAAACTAAATTATTTATGTAAAAATTATTCAATATATTGTTTGTGTATAAACGTTTATAGCCGCTCTAAAGCAACTAAAAAGTGAATCGATTATGAACCGGAAGCGTTCTGACTAAACGGCAGTGGCGGATGTTTATGAAGAAACTAGTTCCATAAGTAAACGTCTGCATATCCATTAAAACGGCAGATTCTATGTTTTTAACTGACACGGTGGAAATATCGAGAGGAAAATAATCGACGAGAAAGAAAATTTAACTTCAGTGACAAATGCAACAATTCAACGGTGGAGTTTATAAAGAGGTGAGCAAACCCAACTTTTCTTTTGATATTCCACTTCCGCTTAACGGCACGCTAATTTGCATATTAGCTAAATATTTAGCTTGAATCTAAATATTTTGTTACGAGCTAAATGTTTAGCTAGCAACCAAAATAACAAGCCAGCAAGCTAAATATTTAGTCCAAAAATTAAATGTTTAGTTGGAAAAATAAATATGTTTTGAGCTAAAAAAAAAAAAATTAGTTAGCAAAATAAGAATTTGGAGCTAGATATTTATTTTGAAAACTAGTTTTCAAAATAAATATTTTGTTTGAAAACTAATTTTTTATATCCAAATTATATATTATTTTGGAATTAAATATTTAGTTTGCAAACTAAATATTTAGCTCCAAATTAACTATTTAGCTTGGCACTCTGACATTTATAAGTGTATGAATAACATGGTCAAAATATGACTGAATAATGAACACCCTTTTTTTTTTTTAATGATGGGGCTAAATAAAGCAAATTATTGCTGTTTACTGTGTAACTTTACAAACGGCACCCCATAGAAATGGTCCCGTTTTGCACCAGTATTTGTTTATCTAATTTATGCGAGTCGTGCATATCGGCCAAACTGTCAACAGCGCATCTGTTTTGGAAAGATAATGACTGGTCGTCATGGCTGCCTTGAAACTGAAGATCCCTTTTGAGAGAGACAGTAGAAGTAGAAACCAAAATGAGGTGTTTCTACGGGTAAGCCACAAGGGGGCACTCGTGCACAAGCCAGAAGAAATTTCTCTGAACAGCTCTGCAGGACACCTTCCACTTGAAGACATGGAATCTCATGTCATTGTAAATTTGAAATGAGGACTCTGTTTTCAGAAAAGCTGTGCGCGTCTAATGAGTTGTTGTCCTGTGTGTGTTGTTTTCTTCTCCTGCGGCCTCTTTTGGTGCCCACAGAGCAGTTAGTGTTGACCTCCATTAGGCAGGAGGCTTCTGAACTTCAGGACCAAGACCAGGGCGTCAACGCTACCATGCGTGCTCGCCTCGCAGACCGGTTTGACAAAAGTGAGTTTGCTAAAAACAACCTGGATGATGAGAAATCCAAGTTGCATGTGCAGCTAGGGGCAGGTGTTTCCTCAGCCTCCGACCCTGATGAGCTACAAATGGGATTTTTAAAAAATACTTTATTTTTGATCTGCTACAGAGCTCGTCTGGTGACATTGTAGCAAAAACAAAAAGCAGCCAAATGCTTGCTAAGAATTATCCCATGTCTAACCGCAAGTGTTTGAAGAAGTGATTATAATTTATTCCCAGATTAAAACGAAATGAGATCATGTTTGTCCATTATTATAGTTTTAATGATAATTAATAATAATTAATGTTATTATTAAATGGTTCCCACAAATTAAACAAAGCGTACCCAGGAGTTAAGTCGTGCCCATGAATTAAGCCAAAAATTACTAAACCCTGCCCATGAGTTTTGAAAATGATGTGCCCACAAGTTAAGTCATGACCACAAGATATTAATTCATGGTCACAACTTTTTTTTTTTTCTTCTCCCACTTCACCTGACGGGCTCCGTAATCTGCAGCTGAAAAGTAAAGCAACATCGCTCCGGGTCTTGAGTAACTGTAGCTCCTTGGGGCCTGAAGTGATAAAATGGTGAATGCTGCACAGGACTTCACTCTAATTGCATGAGCTTGTAGCCAGTAGAAAGCACTTCGAACATTAGTGGAGAAAATGCATAAATTGAGGTAAAATAAAAATATTAGCATATGCATGCTGTAGAAATCAGCACATGCATGCACGTATGACCACGGCATGCATGAACAGAGGAAGTACATGAAAAGTGCTGCCTGCATGTGGTGCAGAGAAGCACAGGGGAGTAGATGCATGATGGTTTATTTTATATATTTTATATTTCCTCTGGCATAAAAACGTGCACTCTCTCGTCTGTGTGAAAATACATCTGTGCGGTGGAAGTGGTTGTCCGAGGGTGCAAAGACATACAGAGTCGCTAAAGTACTCACAGCCCTGGCAACCTTTCCTCATTTGGTCATTTTACAACCACAAGCTTAAATTTATTTTATGAATTAGGACAGTGCATAATTGTGAAGCAGAAGGAAACTGTTATGTGCAATAATGACCAGTTGTCTAATGTAGTGCAGATGTGGCAGTGGCACTATCAGGCACCATAATTTTTGTTGGTAGGTAGCTGTTTTGCAAATAAACATGGCCAAAAAGGTTAATTTTCCACAGGTTTGGAGCTGTAACTTCATCAAATGATGACCCCAAACAATTGCTTAAGGTGGGCAAATACAAATGCATGCCATACTTTTCAGATTTATTTCTTTTTTAAATAGAAAATGAAAATCCTGTATCCCATATTCTTCACAGTTATGTGCTACCTTGTGTTGGTCTATCACATAAAGACTGTGCTTGTAACATGACAAACGTTAGTAACATGACAAACGTTAGTAAGATCAAGGGGTGTGAATACTTTTGCAAGGCACTCTATCTGGATATGCTCAACTTATGTTGCTGATGTGTGTCGCACCTGTAGGATTACCAGGTTATGGATTAACAGCAGGTGAAGTTGCAGAGCAGACACAGAAAGGATTATCATGCTCGCTCGCTTCTTCCCTAAGAGGCTTTCTTCCCTTTGCTTCCTACTTCGGTACGGTGGCAAATGGACCCACGGGGGCTGATGGCAACCATGTTAGCAAGGAGATGGAAATAGGAGTCAGGGGCGCCGGGTCCACAATGGGACATAAGGGCCGCCCAGGCAGACGGAGCTCTGTAGGTAATGTTTTCCTGTGCAGAACTGTACGGAGGCATATTGTTGACATTTTGATGACAGATAGGGACGTCTGGTTTGATTTAATGCATAAGATTAACATATTGTGCCTTGCGATCATAGTGGTGAAAAATGCCCAGATGAAACGTTTTCGGTGTTTTCCAAGCTGATCAAGCTAAACTTAATGTGATATGTTGATTATGTAATGATCGTGACAGGCCTAGAGGATGGGACTTCTTCAGTGTTTAGCCTGAGCAGACTTCAGTGAGGCTTGCCGCTGTCTTTGGATTAAAAACAACTCTCATGTTAACAGACAATGACTCCCCAAGACTTTTTTTCTGCTGAATTTGCCAGTCTTGCTGTGAAATAGGTATGCATGCACCCATGTGGAAGCTGATTCTCTTTGAAGATTTTTTATTTTTTCCAGATAATAAAAACAGGAACTCAGCCAGAATCCTATCCTAAGTGTGGCATGTGTGGTGGCAGAGCTTGAACATCTGGGGATAGCATCAGCAGCCCTGCCATAGCTGTCGTTATGATTAGCAGCTAATGTCTTCCGGCTCATTTCATCTCTGGACTGCATCATTGGATTAAGTGTTTAACTGTCTGTGAAGTGGCTTTTTTTTGCCATTTAAAATATAGCTCAGATGGGAGACCGTTTGGTTGTGGCTGTTGGGAATGATAGCACAAGTGCAGGAGCACCAAGGTAGTGCCCTGGATTCAATATGCTCTGCCATACTGGAAAATGTAGATGAATTATGCAGCCTCTGTGCATGTTTTATTCAGTGACCCAGGCTGCTTTTTAACGGTGAAATTTTGGCAACAACCCAGGCCAAAGGACAATTGGGAACTCTGGAGTTTATAAAAATGTGAAGTTTTTTTTTTTTTTTCTGCGCTTAAGTTATTCGCCTGCATTTCTGGATTACATTGCCCCCTTTATGCCTCAATTTGAAGTGCCATTTGTGTGAAACAGACATTAGAAAGTGCATAGTACTCAGAATTTCTTTATTGATTTATCAGAGAAGTTTGTTTTCAAGTAATTTAGTTTAAGACTGTGGAACCAAATGGGTAGCTGGCAGGATCTTTCTCGCTGGGTATGAGATCAGAGTGTTGAGTGGGGATCAGGCTAGTCTTTCCTCCTGCAGGTTATCAGACCTGAGGTTCCTAATTTGGCTGCCTCAGGCACTTCGTGTGTAATTGACCTGGGCTGTGCTTTGTTGGAGTTTGCTGCTGACTCATCGGCGGTGCATCAGTGCAGCTACAGTCATCTGTGGCCTCCACTACATCCGCGATGAGTACTGGGAGCATTGATCTCCGCAGAAATGAGTTATAGGCGTGGCGCGGAGAGAGCCATTATTGATCTTTTCTGGAAAGGTGGAGTCCATCAGGGTTAGAAAATGAAGGATAGTGTATTTACAATTTCCAAAGGATTCTTGAAAGACAATGCTGTAACGTGATCACATCAATACGATGGCATTTTCCTATACTTTTAACCTCATGTTTACTGTAATCAGTTGAATTGTCTGCTATGCCGGCTGCTCCAGGAGTTGTTTACAGCACAGTGTGCTGAGGTGTGATTGTGACTCACATCTCAGTTTGTATATCTCTCAGTAGCTCATGTGCAAAGATATAGAAAAAGGCAGAGAGGCTGTCAATTATCAATTTGCTTCAAGAGACTTTGACCCTTGCTCTTTGCCATCGGATCTCTGTGTGATGGCAGAGAATAAATCCTGCATGTACAACACCCTCTATAGTTATTGGCACACCTGGTAAAGATGTGTTTATCTACTTTTAAAAGGTGATCGAAATGTATTATAATTTTTATTTAATAATCCATTGCTTCCTGTTTTCACTGGGGTATAAACTTGATGTGACACAGAGGCTCATTTGTCTTCCATTCATTTAAAAAATACCTTATTTTCTCAAGGAGAAATTAAATGTTATAATTCATATCATGTAAGTATCTTCGAAGCGTTGTTATGTATGGATATGCGTGGTAATAGTTTTGCAACTTATCTGAAGAGGCTTCTGATTTAAGACTGCTGCTGTGTGACAGTCTCGTGACTGTCATGACACACTAACAGCTCAATTTCTGGACAGCAAAGATAATATTCCACATTAAGGCTGGACAAGGACCCAAGTCTACAATACCCCCCTGCTGAGCGAGGAGGATGGAAGGGGAGTTACAAAATTATTCAAAGCTCATTGAACTGTAGCAAAAAGGGGGACCGTCAGGCACGCCAAGTCCTTTTAGAAACCCTTTCTGGCAGTGGAGGGCGTTGTAAGGCTGTAGGTAGAAGTGTTTTAATTCTAAAAATGTCACGATGATGTACTTTGTCCATTCAAAATAATCATATTATTTAGAATAGTCCAAACAATTTGCTTGTTTAATATTAATACCTCTAGAACTTTGTCACATTTTGTGGTTTTGGGAACACAAACTGCAATGTATTTTATTGAGATTTAAAGTGGCAGGCAAATGCAAAGTTGACACTGTAATAATCAGTTTTCAGGTTTTGGGAGAAGCACTAAAGGATGCTACTCCCAACATTTCCTTCTTACCTAGATTTTATTATTTAACTAGAGCAGCTTCTACTGCATGTTTGTTGTGTGTAAAAGGAAACTTTTACAGCCCTTGGCTTTTCCCCATACCGGCCAGCAAAGTGAAGTGCAGAAATTCTTCCTTCCACTTCACAATCATGCACTATTTTTGTTGCCCAACCACATAAAATCCCAATAAAACACATTAAGTTTAAGGTTTCTGGATGGTGTTCTGTAAAATATGAAAAAGTCCTAGGTGTATGATTTCCTTTGCAAAACATACTATCACAGTCAGGTGATTAATCTGTAAACTTGACTTTACATTTGTGCACTTTTTTTTTTTACATTTTTTTTTTTTACTATTTCTCTTCATGCCCAGAATATCCTGCTTGAGTGAAATCGAAGGACTTAATCCAGTTTTGGTTATCGATAATGGGACAGACTAATGCATCTCCTGTTGCACTGCAGCGGTGCAGATATGGCACTTCAGGACTTTGGAAATTCAATAAGCAGAACCCTGCCAGGGCTTATTCTTTTTTGAATTATTCATGCAATTAGCCTGTTGACGGTTTCACTCACAGACTTTCCAGACATGATCCTATAACAAACAACAGGAGAACCTGATCCCATGATTATAAATAGGCTCTATTTTAAAGATGGGAACAGTTTGAGGAATGGTGTCCTGCAGGAAGTCGCAGTGGCATCAAAGTAAAGAGAAAGCGACATGAAGTGATCTCTGATGGATGGCTTCTGACTGCCGCACGTCATTTGATCCCATCTGCGCCCAACCACAGAACCTTAAGGCGATGCGAGGCTTCTGGCCCTTTAAAAGCTGAGCCCCGCAGCTCCGAAGGAGCTCCATATGGCTTCCCCGCTTCGTTTGTGAGCAGCCGGGGCCGTCATGTTGGAGGGAGGAGCTCGCCTCAAACGCACCAGATAAAGCCCGTATAGCGTCTCAGCGTGGAGGCGCACACTTCACTATATCTCAGCGGCAGCTTCAGGCTCAGCCGAGCCGAAAGAGGAGCGCGGGGAGGCCGGTAACGCTGAAACGGCTGCCCTCGCCAGTGCACGCTCGCCGTTGTTCCAGCAGCTGAGTGAACTGTAGCTTCCAGACCCGGTCGCTGCTGTTTGCCTGCGTCTTCGCAGCAACGCACGGGCTCTCGTGTTTTATGGGAATAAAATCCACGAAGCTGAAGCGCATGCGGGGGTGAATGAGCGGAGATCACGACGCTTCGAGATGACAAAGCCTGGCGGGCGGGGAGGAGAGGAAGAAGAAGAAGGAGCGGGTGGGATCCCCCTCTTCCTCCTCTGTCACTTTTCTGGATTTTCTCTGTCTACATGTGCGCTCAGTGTCCACATGATCAGCTGATAAAAAGCAGACTAACCCGCAGTGTTTGTTCGCCTTTGTGCATCACTCAGCATATCCATTATTACACGCGGGGGGTCCCCGTGGGCGTTGGGAAACGCGCGCGCGCGCGCACATGAAAGACAATTACAGAGAGAAGGGAAACGTCACCGAATCGACCCGAACCGCTTCAGCAGACCTCAGCATACAGTAGCCATCCTCTGGTTGTAATTGGTCGCTGTTGATCTTTAAAAACCACGTCTCCACGTCCATATGTGTGTGTGTGTGTCTCCCACCCTTCCCCTGTCTCTGTCTCTCTATCTCCCACTCGGACTCACTCAGCCTCACCTCTCTCCCATCAATCCAACGGCGCAGGACCCTCTGGTTCGTCCGCCGGGTACCGCAAGGCGGATGACGAGATGTCCGGGACCACTTCCCAGGCGGATCCCGTAGACGCCACTGCGCGGACTGTGATCCTCAACCGGACCCAAAGCACCAAGTTCTGCGACAACCACGTGAGGTAGGCTTAAAGCTTAACTGCTTGGATTCTTGATTTCTGCTCTGACATGTATTATTTATCAATGTTATTTAAGTTAGGACGTTCTTTAAAGGCTTCAAAAATCCTGATTATACACAAAACCGCATTATTACTGCACTGGAAACAAAAAATAGTTTGAATTTAATCAGTAAAACTAATCTGACAGTTTTATTATGAAATGAAAGATAAATGAAAATGGATTACTTTTATATTTTTAGAGATTTAATGTAAGACACTAACGAAGTAGGACAACATTCTTAATTAGAAGTGAAACCAAATGTCTCTTGGAGATACAAATTTGAAAAGTGGGGGGTGATTTTGTCTGCAGCTGGACTGGGTCAATAGTACTTAAATCCACCTTTCACTGCAGTTAAAGCTGCATGTTTTTTTGGATATACCACTACAACTTTTGCACATCTGGTGTCAGAAATTTTCACTTTGCAACATTGCTCAAGTTCAGTCAAATCAGAATAAGAGAATATGTGAACCTCGATTTTCAAGGTTGCCACAGATTCTTAATTGGATGCAAGTCTGAACTTTAGCTCAAACCAGCTTTTTTCCTAAGGAAAATCATTCCCATTGTATGAACCTGCCACTATCAAGTTTTCATTTGGGGATTCTGTGTTCAAGGTGGTGTACAAATTAAAATGTATTTGGCTGATAAGGGTGCCACATGCTCAGAGGTCAAGCTGGGGCATAAAGGTTATAGTCTGAGTTTAAGCTGAAGCTGAGCTATTTGTTTCATGTCTTCCCTGTCTCTGTTTGCCCTTCTTCCTATTAAGTTGCTCATAAAAAAAGGCTACCAGCCGTACGCAAACTGACAAAATGTACTTACTTGACTAAATTGGTTAAATTCTTGCAAGTTATAAAAGGAAACACTCAAAGATGAATGTATTTTTTATTTTTTTTGTAGCAAGTGGAAGAAATGATTCAAACCAGGATTTCACAGAAATATTGACCTTTTCAAAAAGCACACTTTAAACACAAAATATTGTTTCTGCAGAGTAAATGTTCAGGCTGTTGATGTCTTAAATGACAAGTTTGATCCACACAGAGTTTCAATGTTATTTGTTTGCTTTAGTGAGCAGTATGGATGAGCAGCATTTCACAGATGTGGACTCAGAAGTAATTTCATCTAGTTGTACAAACTATATTTTTTCTGAGGAACGCACCAGAGATCAGTGGTTGAATCCCAGCTGCAAGAGGATAATGACTAAATGATCTACAAACCATGATAGATTCCAACTTGAATGTTGAAAATGCATTCAAGTTGGAATGCATTTTCAACTGATGTTTGCTTATCAGAGTAGAGGACTTAATTTTTTGGCTTGTGCATAACTGAATCAGGTGCTATTATTTAAATATTTCCTCATAGAATTTAGCATTGGTGCCTTTGTTAAGCTAACAGCGGCATGCAAACATAATTTCTTGCTCCAACACAAAAACTTTATCAATAAGAGTCTTTTGAAAGTTTTTAGCTCCTACCAAGTTAAGATTTTAATTTGCAGAGCATTCTATGTAGATATATCAACCCTACAACAGAAACTACTTAGAAAAGGGAAAAGATAATGGCAGTTTGGACAACCATTTTCAGGATGCGTTATTAAAATAGAGTTCATAATTTTGTTAGAATTAATATATTGAATGATTTGTGTGCAAGTCAATTTAATATCTAATATCTAATACAATCCAAAATTAATTTTTATAGTGCATGTGTTAATCCTTTAGCCTTTTGGTGTTTTGTTTGGCTAAAAGGTGGTCCATCAGAGCTGATGTTTGCTTATCAGGTTTAAAATCCACAGCGAGTGGAGTTGAGGGACAGCCACCGTGTTTCCCCTGTGTGTCAAGTAGACTTTGAACCTTGGATATATAGTTGTTTTGAATCTCTTAAAATGTATTTCTCTTACTTAAATAGTGATCATTCCCTGAGTTTCTGCAAATTCTCACAAATTTTCACCTGAAAATCTCTCTCTCCTGTTAGTGATTATTTGCCATCTTCCTAAAAAGGTGAGGCTAACATGCTCGAGTGGTTGTAAAAGAGCTTGGCTTAACAAGATGACATGACAGAGTGTTGCCCAATCAATATGTCCGCATTAATATTTAATGCTACTTGGTAAATTAAACCCCAATTACACGTTTCACATAAATTTACAAAAAGCTCCTCAGGATGGGTGTGTTTCTGCTGAGGGGAAACTGTGATTAATTATTTTTGCATGACTGATGTCACTGAGGATAAAACCTGTCTCCTGTGCCTCCTCCACGTCAAAGGCTTTAGGTGTGATTTATTTAGACGTGACCTTCTGAGTTTATCACAGCTTTGGTGCGCCAAAAGTAAACCCCAATGCAGATCTTTGCACCTTTTCTCTCACATGTATTCCCACAGTTTTCTGTTGGGCTCACATCTTTAGGGAAATATGTTGTTTTGTTTTAGTGTCATTTTCCCTGGTGTCTTTTCCTGTAGTTTTGTTGTTTGTCTGCTTGGTGCAGTTGGTAGATCTACTCTCCTGTTGTGTATCCGAAAGGGGTTGTTTTCTGCTTGTACTGTGAGGTTTTAGAATGAGTGTTTCTGCTAGGTTGAATTTCACTTTAAAAAAAAAAAAAGCATTTCACCTAATGAGATTAATGTAGGTGCCATTTGACCATCTGATTGGATGCACTTGGGCACTCCGCCTCTCCGGCGTGCAGATTGGACGGACGGGAGCACTCTTGCTCCAGAGGCAAAAAGCCTTTCATGTCCTTGTATTCCTGTAACTCTTTAGTTTGTGTTTTAAAAGTCCAACAGCATTATTGATTTTTCTTTCTGAGATTAAAGCTTTGCAGCTCTTATCTGTTCACTCCACTGTCCTCCTCTCCATTTCCAGGATTAACTCTTCAGTACACAGCATGATCATTTTAGAATAAAGAAGTGCTGAAAAATTTGTTTTCCCTTTTGAAGATTTCTTCTGGTCTTGCCTTTTTTATGTCACCCTTAAAGGTTTCAGATCAAACAGTTTTAATATCGGACTTAACTTGAGTAAAAACAAATGAGCAGTTTTCAAATATTTTTACTTAATATGAGAAAGGTTATCCAAGCAACAAAATTGGCCTGACGACTTCCCTTGACTACAGCAAGTACCAGAAGCAACACCCACACCGTAACACTTCCACCACAATTTCTGACTGTAGATGTATATATTTTTAATGCCATCTTAGCTTAGTCAAAGAAATTCCACTTTTGTTGCTTATGTCCACGGAATATTTTCCAAAGCCTTGGGCCTTCAACATGTTTATTGGTAAATATTTGACCTTTTTTCCCTAGTCATTTTCTCACTGACCTTAACTGGGTCAGTGAGAAACTGATAAACTCCAGAACATTATCTGTGTCATTTATCAGCTCCTGGATGAGTTGCTGAGGCCCTCTCAGATTAGTTTTGGTTTGCCGACCACTCCTGGAGAGTTCACAATCGTTGCATGCTTTTTCCAGTTGTCGATAATAAGGATCCTCTGGAGTCCCAAAGGCGTAGAAATGGCTTTGTAATCTTTACCTAACTGACTGATGTAAATGCCTTTACTTCCCATCTGTTCTTGAAGTTCTTTAAATTGGGACATGTTGACTTTTTCAGATTGTTTTATTGTAAGACAGCTTCAGTTTAGTGATTTCATGGTTCTGCAGCTCTAGCATTTATCTTAGTTAAGAAACTTCTTTGGTATTAACTCCTGGCTATTTTTGTTTAGTATTAAAATTTTGATCAATGATCAATTTTTTTTAAATTTTTTTAAAAATCTGAGCCAAAGAAAGGGGCAAATACTTTTTGACTGCACTGTACTTTGAATGCTGTTTTCTATAAAAACAGTCCAAAGCTGCACAGCTGCAGGACAGCATCACCCCTGCTGCCAACAGCTGCTCACACTTCTAGCAATGTACACTACAAAAACTAACACATGCAGGTGCTTTTTCTCCATTTTTTTCTTTTTTGATTCAGTGGGAATGCACGTGTTTCTGTTGCTGGAGTGCCATATCTCTTGTCTTTGACTAGATTGAGGCGTGTAGTATCACCAGCTCGGAGGTATCTGTCTCCTCAGGGTCAGGATCCTGTGTGTCGGTGTGACTGGTCCACATTTGTTGCTCCCATGTTTTTTTCCATGTAACGTCCTGCTGCTCGTATTTTGTGTCTCTAAGAATGAGGCAGATCTAGAGGGGGCAGCGGTCCGGGTTACGGGTTTATCTCCTTGGCGATCCTGAACAGTGCTGTGCCATTTGATGCATGCACACTCGCAGCACTCACACACAGAAACATGCACAATCCATTAAAGGAAGCTAATTGCAGAAGCTTTTTCTCTTCACTTAGGCGAAAGAGGGGAAAAGAAAAACAGAAAACAAGGTCTTAAATTGAAGGTTGACTTTAGTTTTAGCTTCTATAAAAGCACTTACTGTAGCTAATGGCTATATCAAGGCTAATCAATACAGCTGTCTGATCAATACAGCTGACTGACGGATAAATTGGGGCTGCCAAGGTTTCTTGAACCTATTTTCTAACATTCTCGGTCTCAATTTAGTGCGTTGGACCAAATATCTTGATCTATTTATAAGCGCGATGTGTGTGCAGCCTTTAGTGGCTCAGGTTTTCCCTACCTGAGCACAATTGGGAGTTTATAGTCCAAATGGAGTTTTGTTTTATTCATCCTCTAAAGTAAGTGATGCCCCAGAGAATTTTAGGTTAAGATATCATTATTGATGTTTATTAATCTATTATTTATTGAGCTTTAGGTGCTAATGAATTACATAACCTTTTCTCTTGTTTTTCTGAACACATTATCTGTTGTTTCCATTTTCCTCATACAGTACAACCAAGTATGGGATTCTCACATTTCTGCCCCGG
This sequence comes from Brachyrhaphis roseni, assembly GCA_903066815.1. Lineage (NCBI taxonomy): Eukaryota > Metazoa > Chordata > Actinopteri > Cyprinodontiformes > Poeciliidae > Brachyrhaphis > Brachyrhaphis roseni. Next base: position 157,230 of record CAEFZY010029650.1, on the reverse strand, counting down.
TTCCTCTATGAGCAGATCAGACGGGCGGCCAACGCCTTCTTCCTGTTCATCGCACTTATGCAGGTAAACACTAAAGCTGGTACTGGTCAGGGCTGGGCCTGATTCTTTGTCTTTTAGTTTATATTCGAAATGGACCAATCAGAGATCTTGTGGAAAATTTCTGATTTATCTTTATTTGTTTTTGTTTTTTTTATCTCTGACCTGCAAAGTCCAATTTCTTATTTTTCTTTTAAAACTGTAAAAAGTACAACAAAATAAATTTTGTTCTGAGATTCTGTAAATTTAACAGATTGGTAATACTTCCACTATTACCCTACAGCAGAGATATCATTACGTTGAGTTGACATCAGCATTAAAATGAAAATAAATCCTCTAAGTAGTGAAAGCTAACAGCTAGTTATTAATACACTTAATTAACACACTTTGCTGACCTATGCTGTTCAAAACTGAAAATGTTTATCAATGGGACACATTGTGGTGTTGGTCAATGTTAAGTCTACCATATCACAACGAAACATTAACTGTGACGGTTCCAAACCATTACCTTCATTTAAAAGTCCAGTATCTTTTATGTCTAATAGAATTGGACTCACCATGTCACTGGCTAGAGAGTGTAGCAGGTTTTACAAAGTTAAGCTTCATGGATCTTATGGAGATGTTAATTAAAGCTCTCCTGCTCCTTAACTTGCTATCCAGCAGACTTTCCCAAGTCTGTAAGTGATATTTTCCATGGACCTGTTGTAGACTTGGACTTAGTCTCCAGTCCAAGTGATCTAAATGTATCTTTGATCTAAGGTATATTTAAATCAAAGTCCTGTTCCATCAGAATGTGGATGCCAAGATATAAATTTAAATATCTGTTGATACTGACGTTTTATAACCCAGAATGCTTTTACTGAAACATTCAGCCCTGTGTGTTTAAGCCCATTTTTTGTTGTATTTGTATGTGCAATATTGATCATTAATGAGGGTCAAAATGATCCTAAGCAAATGAGTAGATTGTGTTTTAAGATGTTTTGGGGAAAAAAAAGGCAAAATAAAGTAAATGTAAGAGCAAAAAATTGCACTATCCTGTTTATGCATATTTAATATGCATTAAAAACTCAGATATTCACCAAGATTTTATTGCTTTTCCATGGATCCATTACATTCTCATCAACATCATCTGTACAAACATCTTGAAAATAAAAATAAATGTTTCCTAGAGTTTTTAATGTACAAGCTAATAGATATTCTTCAGAAGCACTTGGCAATCTACTTACCAAAGTAAGTAGATAAATAAATTAATGATATAATTTATGTCATTATTGACGTAAATTATTTATGTCAATAATGACATAAATAATTACTATTATTGATGTCATTATTGTCACAATCATAAATAATAGTAATAGTTCTTCTATGCTGCTCATCAGCACATGTGTAAGTATACATTCTGTTTCTTTCTCATCAGCAAATCCCCGATGTCTCACCGACCGGCCGCTACACCACTCTGGTGCCGCTCATCTTTATTCTCACTGTGGCGGGAATTAAAGAAATCATAGAGGATTATGTGAGTAGCTCAGCAGGGACTTGGTCAAGACTTGTAGTATTGCTCCTAGAGCAAGTTTTTAATGCTTTTATTATAAATATTTATGTTTTTATTCTATTTTCTTCGGCTTTGTGCAGAAAAGACACAAAGCCGATAACACGGTGAACAAGAAGAAGACGACAGGTATATTGAGCATTTTCTTTTCTTTTCTTTTTTTTTCCTCCATGAGCGTGCGTGTCTGTTTGTCTGGGTTTTGTTTTCCTTTTATGGTTGGATGAATGGCCCTTGTCTGTCAGTCATTATAGCATTAGAGGGCACTCAGACCAAGACAAAAAAAAAAGACAAAGGTTTAGAGGCCATGAATACTGTATGAGAGCCGCTACATAGGCTGACCGATGGCTGTGTTGTCCTTGTCTCTCAGTGCTGCGGAACGGAGCTTGGCAGACGATCATCTGGAAGCAGGTATCGCTATCATCGCAAACACGGCTTCTGCCGTCTCATGTATCCTGCTTGTGATTTGTCTTTCACTTCATCGCATCATAATGGCAGAAATGATGAAAAAAATTACTATAAAATAAATCAAGATGTCTAAAGTTAAACCTCTTGGGAATACAACAACTGTTAGTTAAGAAGAAAAATGTTGACGGTCCCAAAATAAATTTGTCCGCTTTAAAAACAACTTTCTGTACATTCCAGTGCAAAATATGTATTTTTCAAAATGGGAAAGACAAGAAATCATATTGAGCATGTCTGCTTAAGCTTTTTTTTTTTAGCACCCAAATTTTGGAACAAACTGTCTTTAAATGCTAAGATGGACATCTTTGCTTCCTGTTTTTAAGTCTGTTTTAAAAACACACCTTTTCTTTATTGTCTTTAATTAGTTGTGAGTCGACATGATCTTATCATGTTTTTGCAACTTATGGCCACTTTTAAGTAAGGTAGACAATCTGTGATGCAACGGGCCTGTTTCAGAATGTATGAACCCTTTTCATTTTTGGAGGAAATTCTTGTGAAACCTGACAAAAAACCCAAAATGAGTCATTATTTGGACTGATGACCCAGTAAACCCAATCAGACACAAAATCTAAATGTTTCCACATTGGTCACAACTCCCCGAGGGATTCGTTTCTTTCATTTGAAATGCCAGGAAATATTTTTTTTTTACTCTATTATCACAAACTGAAACCTGGAGTTTGCAAATGTTACTGAGGTTGAGTTAACCCGGGTTAACCAGGTCTGAGTTATCCAGGTCTGTAGATAAGGAATGATCAAATATCCCTCTGGCCTAACACTCCTTCATTTTAATGTGATTCAGGAAAAGAGTATGTACTTTCTATTTGGAACAGGGGAGGCATTAAGTATTAACATTTCAAAAATGTGATAATAAATGTGGCAAAAAATAACTATGGAAAAAATAACTTATTTCTGAATAAGCTTTCCCTCTACGAAAATATATACTCAATTTAAACGTTCAGTTTTTTGCAACACTTCAGTGTTTTTAGGCTTTTCTGTAGCTAATAAATGTGGAGAGTGCTGCATTTCCCTGAGCTGTACAAAAACAGAAAGTAAATGCGTAACTGAAATGAAAGCCAGCTCATTGAGATAATGAAACATATAATCAGAGTTGGAGGAGAAATGTACTGAATCAAGAGCAGCAACGCAGTTGAGTTTTAGTTATTAGAAGCAAGTTCCCAAATGTTCTGTTGTCACAATGCAGTGTGGACTTGTTTTTCTAAGATTTGGGCTCCTTATTGAATGTCCTCATTAACTGGGCCCAGGTGTGCTCAGCCTCGCTCCATTAGGTTGAATCAAGTCAGATCTGGGTCCTTGTTACAGTGTGTTGGTGACAAACTTGTTTATCAGGATTTAAGCTTCAGTGTGTCTGGACAGGTAAGGGAATTTGTTCCAGCTGTCATCCAGTCTCATTAAAGTTTGCTTCTGAAAGAAGTTTTGTCTAAAGTTTCATAGTTTGTGCAAAAGTTCTCTGAATCTCTGACTGTGAGAACAGGCGTGTTTACATTTTTGAGATCCATTGCATTCCCTTTGTGCCTCTTTAAAAAGAGTAAACAGCCTACAGCACGGTAGTTTCTCTTGTGTGTAGTGATACTGTGTAGAAATTTTACACACTCTTGTTTTCCAAAGAGATTACATTCTTTTTTTTGTTGCTGTTCTTTGCAACATATTAAAGACAGACAAGTTAATAATAGTTTTCCTTTTGTAATTTTGAAACATTACATTGCTTTCTGTTCTTTTTCAAGGCTTCTTGCCTGTAATGAATGACTATTTTTTATGGTTACTGGCATTGCTGCACCATGCTTGACTGATTTAAATAAAAGTAACAGCTTTTGCTTTCTGAACCTTGCCTCTCCTTTTCTTGTCGCCACATTCTTTCAAGCTTTTATGTTTCTGTAGTCTGAATTTGTTGCAACCTGACCAGAACATGGTGCACTGCTGTGCTCGCTGTCATCTTATGACAAGTCTTTTCCCTCTGATGGCTGCTTTCTTTGTAATCACTGATTAACCTCCCTCTTTCTCTCCCCCCCCCCCCTCTTTTCACCTACCCATGCCCCCACACAAACTCGTGTTCCTCTGGCTCATTCTGTCGCTCCTCTGCATTCTGGCCACCAGGTGGCAGTAGGGGACATAGTGAAGGTGACCAATGGCCAGCATCTTCCAGCTGACATGGTTATAGTGTCCTCCAGGTCAGACTCCGCTTTGTGTGTGTGTGTCTTAGAAAATTGTTTGATTAATTTCAGAAAATGTTTTTCTAAATGTGACACTGGCATGCCTTTTTACTTAATTGGGTTTTAATGAACTTTTTGCTGACTGAGGTGGTGGTAGATGATTTAAACAATTCCACATGACTTTAACTGAATTTTAAACAAACCAATTAAATTAATTGTGAACAACTTATGTAGTGTAATTACTTTTGTCATTTTAACTTTACTGCCATTTCTGCAGCGAACCACAAGCCATGTGCTACATTGAGACCTCAAACCTGGACGGAGAAACCAACCTGAAGATCAGACAGGTACAATAATCTGTGTTTAGCAGAATTTATTTGGGTTTTGGTCTGCAAGGGTTTAACTATAGATTTTAAAACATTGAAATAGCTTATGTAATGCTTTCTAGATTTAGGAAAAAAGCTGATGAAAAATTTTCTTCTCACTCTGTTTTCTCAAATGGGAAAATCTTCCACTTCTTTGTTTTTTCTTTACATTCAGGGTCTTCCTCTGACAGCCGGTTTTCAGACCCTGGATGACTTGATGGCGTTGTCGGGTCATTTGGAGTGCGAAGGCCCCAACAGACACTTGTATGACTTCACTGGCACGCTGCGCCTGGTGAACCAGAAGTGAGACATACACAACTTTTAGCAAAAGTTGTATTGAGAAAAATTATGGATGATTTCTTTCTTTTGTATTTTTTTTTTTTTTTTTTTTAAGAAAAAAAAAACTGCTTAAAGACATTTTTAAATGACAGATGAATAAAATGTGCACAGAACTAGCTGTGCAACAATCGCTGTTCAGAGTTAGAAATTTGGATCCTTCAAGGGAACTGAAATTCTGAGAATCCAAACATCTGGCGTAAGAAAAGCAGAGCCATAAAACAAGCCAATGTTAAGTCCTAAATGCTATAAATTTCCACTCATGGTCAAAATCTCCATTTGCTTTACCTCAGTCCAGCTCCTCTGGGTCCAGACCAGGTGCTGTTGCGTGGAGCCCAGCTCAGGAACACACAGTGGGTTGTGGGAATCGTCGTCTACACTGGCCATGACTCTAAACTAATGCAGGTAGCTCAAGCCTCTGAGCTTTGAAAAGCCAAGAAACGTATTGTTTCAATATTGAACAGAAATTAACACAATAATTAAAGACTTTAACAAGGAGTTTTCATTTACTCTTATACTTACATTTGTTTTATAATGCATCCATCTCTTTAGTAGTAATTCGACATGACTAATTGATATAGTAAACAGAGAAGTTTAGCTGGATTTTCCTGCCTCAGACATTACTTTATTACTCCTTTGATTTCTTCACCTTTTTCAGAACTCCACCAAGGCGCCGCTGAAGCGCTCGAACGTGGAGCGGGTGACCAACATGCAGATCCTGGTCCTGTTCGGCATCCTGCTGGTCATGGCGCTGGTCAGCTCGGTGGGCGCCGCCATCTGGAATAGGGAACACACGGACGAGGCCTGCTGGTACCTGTCGCGGGCCGGTGAGAGCACACGCATATTCGCCTTGCAAGCTATTAGGTCTAGTGCATAAAAAAACCACAGAAATGCACATGCTTTGTGTTAAACGTATTTCTTTTCCCTCCAGGTGACATCTCTCTTAACTTTGCATACAACCTGCTGACGTTCATCATCCTCTACAACAACCTGATCCCCATCAGCCTGCTAGTTACCCTGGAGGTGGTGAAGTTCACACAAGCCCTCTTCATCAACTGGGTATGAATCATATTTTATTTTATAATCAATTAGCTCTGCTAAAATCAAAATCTCCAATGTAATTTTGTGGGATTTTATTTGCTACACCAGGGGTCAAGTACATAAGCCATTTTGCTTTCAGGACAACCAAATAAAACCTTAGAGCTGCAAATGTCCCAAAACTTTTTGGAAAAAAGACAGCTCTTTAGAGAAGTATCTACTTTAGGAAATCTCTTGTCATTTTTAAAGAGCCAGCATTTTACTTCTGTTTTTAGGATTTAAAATTAAATGAAATAAACATAACTAGAACTTTCAGTGTCATTCTTTGTGGAAATTTGGTGCTAGTGCAAGAAAAAATCTTAAAAATTATTAAAAACCTACATTTGTTAACATTGTTGCAAAAGACATTAGTTAATTCTGTATCATTTTTAGCTAAAGTTTTAAAGAGCCGTTGTGGAAAGTCCAAAGAGCCACTTTGGAGCAGCAGGTTGCAGTCTCCTGTTATATTCCTCCTATATTATTATCTTCTCAGGACGTTGAGATGTACTACTCGGAGACGGACACGCCGGCCATGGCGCGAACATCCAATCTCAATGAAGAACTGGGCCAGGTCAGTTGCCCATCCTCAACAACTGACTTCTGAACTAAGAGTGACACAATACATTAAGTCATCTCTTTCTCTTCCAGGTGAAATACCTCTTTTCTGACAAGACAGGAACGCTCACATGTAACATCATGCACTTTAAGAAGTGTACCATTGCAGGAATCACATATGGGTCAGTCATCCTTTATTTAAACACCTCTTTTACATCCTGAGTTTACTTGTAAAACGAGGATCCTGATAAGAGAATATGAGCTCAGAATGCTGCTAAACACGCTTCTGCTGTTTCAGTCGCTACATTATGTAGCAGACTAACCCAATTAAGGCTGAGCTGATTGTACTTTTGCATGTTTAATCAAAGAAACTAATCAACTAATCACCTGTTTTTGACCTGATTCCCTTCACGATTCAACATTGTTCATTACTGCAGCCACTTCCCTGATCTTGACTGTGATCGTTCAATGGAGGACTTCAGGTGAGTTACTACCATTCAAGCTTCCCAATTCTGTTTTGCACGTCTAGTAAATGATTAACTGTGTGCCTGCTTGCTTTAAATAGAGCATTAAACAATGCCTTTTAATCTATGAATCCATTAGTTTCTGTCTAATAACTGAAACATGTTTTTGACTCTCAGCAACCTGCCGTCCAACAGCCATAACTCCACAGAGTTTGACGACCCGAGTCTCATTCAAAACATTGAAAAGAATCATGTAGGTGTCCTAAATGTTTTTCTTGTGTTTTAGGTTCAATCTAAATTAAAAGGTTGCAGTGAATGTTCTTATTGTTTCCAATCTTTTGCTTGTTTTTAGCCAACATCACCTCAGATCTGCGAGTTCCTGACCATGATGGCGGTGTGCCACACTGTCGTACCGGAGAGGGAGGATGACCAGATAATTTACCAGGCCTCATCGCCGGACGAAGGAGCGCTGGTCAAAGCTGCCAAAGGACTCGGCTTCGTCTTCACAGCCAGGACCCCTCATTCGGTCATCATCGATGCTGTAAGCTTGTGTGGCAAATCTATATATTTATGCAGTTCCTCCATCACATGCAGTTTCTGGAGCATTTTGCCCCATTGAAATGCTAATCTGTAGTGTGAACCAGGTTAGTGTCAGTATTATTCAGTGGGAATGCTTTTTCAGGATGGACAGGAAATCTGGTTAGAATTGATAGATGGATGGAGTAAATAAAAATGACCACTTTTTAGATATTTATTTTAAAAAAATGTTTATTCGGCTTTTGAAATGTCTAAATGATTTTACAAGTATGGACAGTTTCACCAAAAATCTAAAACACAACTGTATTATTTTATTTTTTTCCCAATTTTTTGGTACAAGTTAACAAGCTTTCTGTGTTTCAGAGAGGAAAGGAAATGACCTATGAACTTCTGAACGTACTGGAGTTCTCCAGGTAATCCTCCCTGAAATGTCCTTGTACCCAAATAATTGTGTTGTGACATTCCATTAAAACTACACCTACCTCTTCCACAGTAATCGCAAACGCATGTCCGTGGTGGTGAGGACGCCCACTGGGAATCTGCGGCTTTACTGCAAAGGAGCTGTAAGTTCATCAGCTTGTCGTTATCATTCTGTCAGTAATATTGAATTTAGGTTGAAATTTTAATTTGTTTTTTCAGGATAATGTCATCTTTGAACGACTAACAGAAGCATCTCAGTATAAAGATCTAACCATCGCTCATCTGGAGCAGTTTGCCACTGAAGGTATTACTTACCCACTGAAAGAACAGCAGATGTCTTCATATTTGCATTCAATTGAGAAAATAAACTGCTGTACTATCAGCTAACATATTAAACAGGAGAATGAGCTCAGAGGTCTAGGACAGGACTTTATTCTTGTTTAACCTTTCTAGTAATGATTTACCAGAGATCTGTACAATTTCATTTTTTTTTTCCATTCTTGCATCAACGCTACTTCAAGAAAATCGTTTACTGTATTGCAACATTTTAAAACATGATTGAGAATATTTTAGCAATTAATTTAATGTAATTAAGTAAATAAGATTTAGCAAGTTTTTTTCTCTACCTCATTCACCTCCCTTTTAAATATGCAGTCATGACAATGGTATTGACACAAGTGTTTTTTCTAGATAAGACTTGCTGGAATTAGATGTGATTTCTTCTAAATCTGGTGTAAAAACAATCGCAGAGTCTTTGAGCTGACTTTCAGGGAGAGTTCCATCTTTAATCTGGTTTAATGGCAAACAGACAAGGTGGAGTAAAAGGTTACTGATGAAATCTTTCAATATTTTTGATATGTACCTTTCTGCAAGCAGTTGTCAAAGTAATCCTTTGGAAAACAAGAGCATTAACTGTCCCTGCTGTAAATTTGCTATTTGGCTTTTACTTTCAGTGATTGCACAAATTCAGGAATACAGCTTTTGAATAAATTATTCAGTCCAAATCTTCCTCCTCATCTCATAAATCAGATTTGAACCTAGTTTCCCTTTTGTGTTTTTGTGCTTTTGAATGCACAAAAACACACCAAGTGTATTATCAAATTCACCTGAAAACAACAGCAGTTTCATCTACCCTTAGTGTATTTTTCATCTGCCTCTCCTTTTTTTGTTCCTTCAGGTCTGAGGACGCTCTGTTTTGCTTATGTGGACCTGGAGGAAGGCGCCTATCAGGAGTGGTTGAAAGAATACAATCGTATCAGCACTGAACTTAAAGACCGCACTCAGAAACTAGAGGAGTGTTACGAACTACTGGAAAAGGTATTAATGAGTTTAATCTATTGTGCTTTAATGTTGTTGATCTCCCATTAGTATTGTTCTGCAAATCTTGTATTATAAGTAGCATTGTATTGGCTATATCTGTGCTTGCTGCAACATGTTTTGCACCAAGACATTTTTTTAAGCTTGAATAGCTTCAGTAATATGTTAACGCCTTTTTACACAACTTGCTCGTAACAATAGTCTGTTCCAGCATCCTGTCCGTTTTTTATTTTGTTTTTCTTATTTTTACGCAAAAATTAATGCTCAGTGGGCTGAGAAAATCAGCTTTGCTGTCTATTGCTCTGTTTGGGGAGATAGCAGATTTACACGCAGCAAAGGTTCCGGCTCGGGACTTTTTGTATGTTTAAAAAAAAAAAAAAAAAGTAATTGCTTTAGTATTTAGTATGTGAAAATGTATGTTGTTAACTTTAAAAATGAATGCATTAAAGTCTCACTCCTACTTTTATCAGGTTTTCTTCCTGGATCGTTGTACATTTTAGCTTCATTCATATTTGCATCAGCTCTTACCAGCTTCACTGTCCCTGCTGATGCAAAGAATCCCCACGGCATGACTCTGCCACCGCTGTGTCTTACTGTACCCATGTATTCAGGTTGATTTTAGTGTGACTATTTGTCTTCCACCATCCATCTTGTTTTGCTTGTCTGCAAATGCTTTTCTTCTTTAAAAAAGTCCATATTTCTTGATTGCACAGCTGAATTTAGGGGCATCAGAGTAGAGCACAAACAATCAGCTATGTATGAATTTCTTTCTCTTCACAACTACAGAATTTTTTTTATTGTTGGTCTATCACAGAGTTTGGTCAACTCAAGTCCTCAAAAGCCAATCTCCTCTCCAACATGCCTCAAGAAAATTGTTAAATTCCCTCATCAGCCTGTAATTCAGCTCTGCAGGGGCATGCTAACAAGCTATTAATTTGACTCAGGTACGATGGACGAGGGATGCATCTAAACGTTTCAGGTTAATAATGGCTCTCGAGTTTGAGTTGACCACCCCAGGTCTGTCACATTAAAAATTTTACTAAAAATACATTAAAGTTTGTGATTATAACAATCCAAAATGTAAAAAAGACTCCAATTTGGCATTGAATGTGTAGATTTTATTTTAATATTTGGGGAAAACACAGAAAGCTTTTAAGAACTTTGTGTTGAAATGTTTTCACCTTCAGTAAGACCTGACTTATAAAGCCAAAGCATTTATGGACTGTGGAGTTTGGTTACCAGCAGGTGGCAGAGTGGATCTACTGATTTGTTACACCTTTAATGTAATGCACAGATTAACAATTTTTAAAGTGTTTCGATTTCTTCATCGTGTATGTTTTGCGTTATGATTCAGCAGTGCGTTTCATGTCTATCTGATAGACTACACTATCTGGTTAAAAACCAAACAGGAGATTCACCAAAGAGCAGAACTAATAGATTTAAAACCCAACTGATTTGGCAGAAAGGGCTGAGGTGAGAAAAGTATGTGAGGAGAAAAAAAAAAAGGAGGAAGGAGGAGGAAACCTCTGACTGGGAGACCACAAGGGCAATTACCTGCACTGGCGTGCCAAAAGCCCCATAAAACCGGAGTCAACAACACAGTCGTGTTAAGTTTTGTGTGTGTGTGTGTGGGTGTCTAATGAGGGCACACAAGCATTTAAACATTGAACAAATTTAAGCTAGCATGGGAAAGGGTAATGAGTTCCCTCTTGGCTAGATGGTTTCTCGACTCAAAGTTGAACTGTCTGGCATCGCTCTCATCCTCAAATTAGTCATGTGTGGTGTTGTCAGAATCGTTCATATTTACAGGAACCTGATGTCTGGCTGAAATCAGTCCTAATATGATTTCTTAAAACCTTGTTAACTTTTTTTTTTTTTAATGCCATTACGGGTTCATTTTCCTAGAATTACCTCTGGCTTTGTGCGTTTTGCCAACAGAACTTAATGCTGCTTGGAGCCACAGCCATAGAGGATCGCCTCCAGGCCGGCGTCCCAGACACGATCGGCACGTTGATGAGGGCCGGGATCAAGATCTGGGTGCTCACAGGAGACAAGCAAGAGACGGCCATTAATATAGGTGAGAGAAAACAATTAAATAAAGACACAATGCAAAAAAAAAACTACAGTCATTCCAAGAAGCCAGACTTTTTAAAATCTCGTAGCTCTGTTTTTTTTGTTTTTGTTTTGTTCTTATCTTTTTGGTTGATTTTCCTTTTTAGTGCTTGTTTCTGACCTCATATTGAGTGCATGCTAAAGAAATTTGATGACTGGACAAGTGGAGGCCAGAAAGACCTATCAAGGGCGGGAAAAAATATCTGAAAGTTAGTTATATTAGTTTCTGTAGTGAATTTAGGAACATTTTCCTTTTCCTTGAAGGTCAGAATTTGTTGGCTTAAACAAAATAAACATTTATCTAAAAATAGTCAAATAGTGGACTGAATATGATTGAAAAAGTGACAAGTTACTTTACAAGTTACAGGTGGGACATAATTTCTACCTCTGACTCCTGAGACAAATCAAACTCAGCACAAGCATATTTTTCTTTGCTTTTTCTTGGAACAAAGTAGCAACTCTGCCTGGTAAAATATTATGACCATTGTTCTCATAGAATTTGCTCCAGAGAGATTTGTAAGCAAGTTTCAGAGTGAGGAGCAGAAGATATTTCTGCTGGAGGCATTAAATCTGACTGCAGAAACGCATGCTTGGGAGGATCATAGCATAGCTGTTTTTCTTGGAAGTGAGCATTTATGCAACCCCTTAGGTCTTTAAGGACAAATTATTGGAAGACGGTATATTTGTGCTCCAGCTGAATGTAGTTTCTTGCTTATTGTAGGAGTCAAAGAGCAAACTGGTGGCAATCGTCCACTAATACAAGGACCTGAAAACAAAATATGAGTGGAAGCTTTTCCTCTACTAATTGAAACCTGAAAAAAATTCATTGAATTGGTGGTCAATGAATTGACAAATGTTTATAAAATTGATTGATGTATGAGTTGTGAGTTCCTAAGTAGACCATGAGGTTTAAAATCAAACCAGACTTAAGAAAAGGAAACAAAAACAATCTATATGTAAAAATTAACCCCTGCATGAGATGCAAACGACTAACACTTTCAGGTTGTGTTTTCTGATTGTTGAGCATTTAGTATGCCACATTCACTGATCAGAAAAAGGTTTGAGTTTTGATTTTGAAGTTGGAAGTCAGCAATTGGGGCAACCTCTGATTTTTCTGTGCATCTCGACGTAAAATTCTACAATTTCAAGATGGTGTGCTTTCTTTTTACCGTGACATCAGATTATTACGCCGTCATTTGGTCAGAGGTTGAGCAGGTTTGAGTGACAGTCTTTTTTGTATTTGAGTAAACCCAATCTCTCTCCCATCCTCCACTCTCTCCCCTCTGGTGTATTGTTTTCTCAGGTTACTCCTGTCGCCTGGTGACACACGGCATGTCCCTCATCATTGTCAACGAGGACTCTCTTGATGTGAGTAAACCTTCCTCCTTTTCCTCCTCCTCTTCTTCCTGCGCCTGCATCATTTTGTTCAGCACTGGGGGATTTATTTTTTTTTTCCATGCTCCCAAGGGAGGAAGTTATGCGGTGGGGTGTTTTAACAAGGTTACCGTGAGAACTGGGGTGTGGTCAACAGTCAGATTGGTGGCTTGGGCTCTGTATCTTTCCAGGTGGAAGCAATTAAAGTCTCTGATGTCCCCTTTGGTGAAATGGATGATGATCGCTAAAATATTACACTTTTTGTCCAATCACTGTGTGAACATTGTTTACTTTTTTAGGATTACCATTCAAGTATAAGAGCTTGTCTTGCTAAGATTGAATCTTCCTTCTTAACTTAATCTATGTTTTCCTTGCATTCATGTTTTATGGGTTAAAAATCACACTTGTTTGCCTTTTGTTTAATAAGATGTTGGCTGCAGAAAAGTGCAGCTCCAGTGCTTTTAAGAATATAAACACAACTTACTTTTTATCCTTAAGCTGATATACTTGAGCTGACTCGTTCTACAGGCCTGTCATCCTATCTACGTTGGGAGCAAATGAGTCATTGCTTGAGGAGCTTTTACTATTGGATCTATTAAGGAACAAACTGCTGAACAGACTCGCTAAAATCATTATGTGCCTAAATGGTTACAATAAATAGTCCATAAACGGCTCTGTTGAAAACAAACTGCTAATTTCCAGAGTAGTGCATGATTGTTGGACATTCCAGTTTATCTAGTGCTCTCTAATTTAATCATGTTAAAGTAGAGTAATAAAGTAAAAGTAGTGTAAAGCAGTGGTTTCTACAGTGTGGTTGAAGTGTTTAGTTTTTCAGATTCTTTTAAAGGGGCTGTAATATGTAAAACTGACTTGTTTTGATCTCTACTTCATGTTGTAATGTTGTTCTTTCATCAAAAAAACATACCTGGAGTGTTGTCTCGATTCTTTCATGCATGTTTGAAAAATTCTTGACTCTCCCATTGCTCTCACAAAGCACCGCCTATTTCCATATAGCAGTTGTAAACGGCATAATGCACAACACTATCACCACCATGTGCTGTGGTAATGTTTTAAAGGTGGAGTATGAGAAAGAGTAGGAGCTTCTTAAAGAGACAGAGACTCAATTTCATTTCTTTTAAATTATGTTTATTTAAAGCCATTTTATAACAACTAAATTGCACCAGGTACCTGGAAAATATGGAATACTGCCCCCTTTGAAAAAAATGTTTGGTAAAGGGGTTAAAAAATAGGCTAAAATAAATCAAGGCAATATATTGGCTATGGAGGCTGCTGTTAATGCTGTTTAATTGAGAGTAAACATGCTTATATAGTGGGTCATGAGTATTTTCTATTATTATCTTTACAGTTTGGTAAATTGTGCTTTTTATTTTTGGCTGAAGTAAAAGTTTATTTAGTCCAATAGAATCTATCTGATCATTTGAGGTGGGCATGAGAGCAGAAAATCTCTGAAGGTCAAAGTAAAATGATTGGGTCACTGCTTTTAAAAATGTAATATGCTTTTGTAAATTTCCTGTTGTGGACATTGTGTTGTTGTTTAGTCAAAAAAAATGAGGTTGCAGCTTTTTTTCTGTACTAAGGCATTATTATGTGCATGGATATCAGTTTGTGGGTCCAAAGTGTGTCATAAAGCTAAAAAAAAGTGGAGGTCTATGCTTGGTTTGTAATTTTCTTGCTTCAGCGCCTCAGTTGGTGGGCGTCCTGGACTGTTAGCTCGTAGAATAATTGCATTACTATGGCGCATGGTCAGCGTGAGCTCTTTATATGGTTCACAGGGGACCTAATTTGAGAGCGATGTAAAAAGACTTTAATTTGTTCATGATTACACATTTAACTGCAAACTGGTACTCACCATCACTTTAAATTGTTTGCATTGTGACAGATAATGGAGCACTTGTGAGATTTCTCACTTTATCAAAGTGATGCTCCAAGCAAAACCCTGAGGTTTCCAGACATTGTGAATCCAAATGGCATGCAGGGCCACTTAAAAGCGGAGTAAATTGAGTTGGGCAGGGTGCATATTTTAGGTTTTGAGCAAATATGGCGCATTAGACCTACACTTTATGCTAAACGGGTGACGGCTAGCATAGTTAGTGCTCTAATCTGATCAATCGAATTATTGGTTGTTTTTTTTCTTTTTTCTAGAGGTCTGCTATGTGTAATTAGTTTGATGTTTGCTGTGTGGTTAATAGTTGATGTGAAGGGTGTCAAAATTCACTCAAATAGATGGATTGCAAATTTTTTTTTCCTGTACTTTATTTTTGGCACTTTCAACAGAGATTACTGGCCCGACTGCTCATGAGAAAAGGTCTAAGTGTGTTTTGCGCGTACATGTGAGCAGGGAAAACACTCTAATCTTTCGCAAAGAAAAATGTTTTCATACATAAGAAGAAAAATCCTGAATGCCTGAGTGACTTTATATGAAGCAGGATAAATGGTGCTGTCTGCAGATGAGGCGGCATAAACAGAGGTCTGTGGGAAGTTTCATTGAACTGAGAAGGTGAGGCGTTTGTTTTTTTTTCTTGGATGTATTTTACCCAGAGTAGCAGGAAATTTGAGATGAACAGTCGGATGAGATTCAGAAAACCTCAATGATGTGCTTTGAGTGGAATTTGCATTAATCTTTTACGTTTTGACTTGAGGAAGCTGGAAAGATTTCTTAGAAATTGTAGCTTTAAACTGCAGCAGAAGAAACATGCATGTGGTGTTAATCCCTCCAGTCTATCAGGATGACTTCAGAGAGCTCTTGATGTGCGTGATGCAGATGAAAGCCATGCCATCCTCAGCTTAACACTTGTCTGCCATTCACTTAAAATAACTCACACGAGGTCCGATTTCTGTACGCATGTGGGCCTGTTTGAAGGCCCAACCTGCACATGAGTGAAAACAGAAGCTGCTTATCAAAATCTCTCCTCGAGGTTGACCTTTTGCTCCCATTTGTATCAGGCACTGTAGCGTCGCTGGTGATGTTTTGGACTTGTGTGTGTCAGTGTTTTTCTTTTTTTTGTTTAAAAGATCAAGGAAAAAGCACGTCTGAAGCCCACTGTTCTTATTTTTTTGTGGATGGATTTTGCCTTGATGATTAAATTGGACTTCACAGATTTGTCCGTATCTTCAGTAGCTTATGTTAAAGTAAGTTAAAGTGAAAATTTGTCAGAAGAAGGAAATATTCTCCTGTTGTTTGGGCAAATCATTATTGCAAACAAACAAAGCAAGAGATTTGCTAATATATCTTGGGATTAAGATTTATGTCCACCTCTAGATTATTCTAAGATAATTTTCTAATGAAATACATTAAGCCCTACCTAATGATGACTTAAATAAGCTAATTTAATGAACAAGTCAAATCTAAAGGCACAACTATAATTCTAGTCTATTGCTATTGGAACGTTTGTATCATAAATTGAATTTACAAATATACTTATTCCAAATAAAGAATCAATGTGAGGTATGTTTTCTACACACCTCTACTGTCATCCCTCATATTTTTCAATACCAAAAATATAAATAAGAACATGCATATAAAAAAGTAATTTGTAAAATCTTACCGTTTGAAGGATAATTTCTAATATTTTCTTTGCATTTATAACCTGAGAGGACACTTTTTTTTTAAAATTTAGCCTATTGGAGTAGCAACATAGGCTAGAACATCATCAACTTGAGACTCTAAATTTTTCTTGCTTTGGTCTTGTCTAGTAGAAGTTCATCACTGTGGCGAAATGTATCAATCGAAAAACACACTTTTATGCATGGCATCCAAAACATTATTATAGCCGACATTATTCAGTGTGCTGTATGGTGTGTGATCCTCCTCCTGTACGTCCTCCTCACACCGCTACCTCCACATCTGTCAGCATGCTCTTTATGCTCAGGAAGCGACCACACACCCTGGCTGCTTTGTGGCAGGAAAAGATAGACTTAAGAGCAGAAAACAGGAACAGTATATGTGTGTTTATCCTTTTTGGAGACACAGGAGTGGGTTTGTGAATAAAGCTGTGGGGACTGTTTATTTGGCTCCATCCATGAGCTGGACAATCTGGGCAAAGGTAGAGTGTGGGGTGTTTTACCAGCCCATTTTAGGACGATGAATGAGCGGTAACACAATCTCCTTTTGGTGCTCCTCCTCACCAAAACAAACCCTGAGACCAGTGCCTCCTGAGTAAATGGTTTGCGAGCACTCGCCGTGACATGCGCCACCTGTCACCTTCAGATCAACCGCCACACACAGACCTGCACAAATCTTCGCCCTGCTCCTCTTGAAGTTGTTTAAAACTTAAAATCTCAGAAGCACACCCATCTCTGCTTAACTTCACCCACTGTTTACCCAAGACCAAGTGGCACTGGGTCCTCCTGATCAGCATGATAAACGTGTAGAACAAACGTCCCATCAAACTTTCCCACAACCGCCAAGCGCTCATCACGCTGCCCGCAGTACAACCCTTAAACAAACACCGCCTTTCTTCTGCCCATTCATCTTCTTTATGTGCGCACACACACACACCAACACACACACAAAGCTTTGCAGTGTGTGCTCCAGCTTGTAACTTCTGCTGTTCTCACAGCTGAAGTCCTCCTGTGTGACCCCGGCTGCAGAGGATGTGGGTTGTTTGCACAGATGCATCGTCTGATAATTAAACGGTATATTGCATCTCACTGGTGACAGAATCTGCACTGCTAAAATGAGCGTGTCCTTACCCGCCTTTTCTTCTCCCCCACTCTGCAGTTTTTTTCTAGGCTTGTCTGGTCACCAGTCCATGTCTGTCTTTCCACATGTCTCTGTACCAAATCACAGATACATGGCCTTGCAAAAGTTTCCAAACCCTTTGAACCTTTGCACACTTTGTCCTGTTACAGGCGCAAGCTTCAATGTATTTTATGATTTTTATTTTATTTTATTTTTTTACGTGTGTGTGTGTGTGTGACACTCAAGTTTTAATGTAGTGAAAGAAAAATTCTGCACATTAGTTTTCCACATTATTTTTATAGTCACAAATCTGAAACGTAATGGTGTGCATTTCTTTCCACCCCCCTTTTACACTGATACCTATAATTAGGATCCATTGTAGCTTTCAGAAGTCTTGAGTCTTCTGTGAAGTAGAGCATTAGCAAACATCAGAAAGACTAAGTTATGGAATCAGTAGAAAGCTCAGAGATAAAGTTGTTGACAACTCTTTATCATGTACTCTGCAAATCGACCTGCAAGCAGAAAACATTGTGTTGAATGAAATCCTGTTTAAAGTTTGCCTGATCAGCATCTTTAAGCTCTTCAGAGGTCTGGTAGTGAGCCATTGATTTGATTCATGTTTGCGGAAGCATGGATGCATCTTAAAATTACAGGATGGTAGCTCTTGAGGACTGGACTTGGGCACCCCTGCCTTAGGAGGTCAGAAAGTTGCAAGTCCGACTTGTGAGAGTCTTTACCTCAAATACTTTTCTGGGATGAACTAGTGCAACAGCAGTGAGACTTCTCATCTCATAAATGCACTTCTGGGAGAAAATTCCCATGGACCCACTCCTAATTTTGTAGAAAGCCTTCCTGGAAGAGTTGTCGCTATCTGCAAAGCATAGATAGACCGGTATCATTTTAAACCCTATGGATTAAAAATTGAAGGTTGCTTCAGAAATGAACATTTAAATGTTGCATGTAGTTGTACCTTTTACGTGATTTGAAAATAAGCAAAAGATCCTTTTAATTAAATATGTTTGGGTTGGTTGGTTGTTTTAATTTTATTGTCCCTTTCTTTTAAAACAAAGTAACAGTGTGACCTGGGATGCCTCAGCTTGCCTCCATACACCACCCAGTTTCTGACCCAGATATAAACCTGAAAAAATGTCCATGCCGTCTGGCCTGTGAAAGCTGTCTGCTAGTTGTGCCTCAGTGTTTGTGTCTGTGGTCCTGAGACTCTCCGCTTGCGTCCAGACCAGATGCATATGAAACATAAACATTTAGTTTGGAAGCTGAAATGTCTACTAATGAGATCAGTCATGTTGTTATTGTTGCAATTAAAAAATAAGACCTTTTTTTTTTTTCCTCCCCAACATAGTTTCCAGAAATGGAAGGTAATTTGGCGTGAGAAAGTCTGAGACCTTTTCTCTTTCTTGCGTCAGCGTTTCTGTTTAAGTACTAACAGACCGTAGTGGACCATTGTGAGCTATTCTTTATGTTTAGACAGTTTTCTTGTCTGGTTGGTCTGGACTTGGTGTGTGGTTGCAAAAACCAACCATTGTTCAAACTGTAGTTGCACTTTAAATCCCCGTAGCTCTCCACAGGTTTATCCTGGTTATTATCCTGGTTATTATCCTGGGTTATTGTAACTGCCGCTCAAGCTTTGTCTGAACCTGCTGTGACAGGTTACAGTGGAGCATTAGGGCCTAGTGGCAGCTACAGGCGACCATTTCTGCGCCTCTGTGTCTTCATTCAGATCAGCTATCATACTTTAAAGCACAACTTATTAGTGAATTAAATATGATGGGATGGACTCACTAATAGCTAAACATGATCAAACTTTAGGTGTAAAAGTGTGCAAGACCTTAAAACTAAAGCACACACTCTACACATACTCATCAGCACCAAGGTTTTGAGTCTGAGAACTTTGACAACCTTTAATCCTTTCATTATGTTTTTGTTTTTCTCTTCCTTGTTTTGGGCAAAAAGGTGAAGGCAAACAGGAATTCCGGAAAAACACACAGCCCCCAGGCTGAGAAAACAAGAGGGAGGAATTTTTTAGGGAAGAGAAGGGACCTGTGTGTGTGAGTTTGCGGAGGGAGGGTATGCACGTGTGCATCGCTATTTGGCAGGAAGAAGAGCAGCTGCTTTGTTCATATGGTTGCGTTTGATACATTCATGTCTTTTGCATGCTACGCGGGCAGGACCGTCACCTCTCTGTGGGTTGCTGGTTTCTTTAATATTTGATGTTGCATTAATGTTTGCTGTGTAATGTCTGGAGATGCTTTCATTTTTTATTTTTTTAAAGGTGTTGCAACAACAAACCAGTGCATTTTTTTTTAAAGATTTTATTTGACAGACTAACACAAATAAAACTATTTTTAATTTTAAAGTGAAAGGAAAAGATGCATGGTTGTGAAAATAAATACAAAAATCCTAAACGTTTGCCATATTTTTATGTTCAACTTGCCTGAGTTAATACTTTGTAAAACCAAGAAAAAACATTTGTGCATCTTCTTAAAGCAAAATTAAAACCTAAAAATCACAGAGGCTGATTTTGTAATTAAGTCTGGACTTTGACTAGGCCATTCTAGTACATGAATGTGCTTTCATCCAAACCAATGAAGCTCTGAATTTTCTCTTTCCTGTTGCTGTCCTTCTGAAGGCAATCTGCTGCATTTCATTTAAGGATAAATGAAATGAATTAATCCAATTCAGCAGGAATAACCTCTTTTGCAAGGCACTGTTCACTAATTATTTTTGTTTGTGCTGTCATAAACAATTGTTTTTAGAGAGAACATGCATTTTAAATGTTCTCATGTGCTCAAAAAATTAAACTGGTTAGGTTGCCAGGTTTTTTGCTGATGCAGCGAACATTTTTATTGGATAAAACCTTCTTGTTTTGTCTGCTTGACTGTTAGTATTTTACTTATTTTAACCTGAATTTATCTTTTAAATCTTAGTTTTCCTTTAATCAGCTAAAGTCTGTTTGAAGTCCAAGGGACTTCCAAAGTAAATAAGGATTTGAGTCAGTGGATATAACTAATTCATGTGTGCGTGCGGGTTTGCGTGTGTGGTGGTCAGGCTTGCAGCGTGTCTGCTTCCCCACATGGAGTTCATTACACCTCAGCTGGATGTTTGTTTTCTCTATTAACCGCTGTTCCTCCATTATCAAGATCTCAATCAAAACAACCCCAAACCTCTGCGCTGTAGGCAACCTGGCATTCACCCACACACCCACGCATGCAGACACGCATGCACTGGTACCTATTGCTGCTACTTGTGAAGGCGAGATTTCACCCATCTACACCGGTTCAGCAAATTTTTAAACTTCCGTTCCTTTTTTTGCTAATTTCTTCTCTTGCTGTCATGTGCTGCAGCGCTTAAAGGGAGGATTTGGGATTTTTATGGACCGATTAAACGTACCTAAGGACCTAGCAGCATCTGCACGTTGTATTAGGATGCCTGGAACAACTGTGAACTTTATATTGGCATTTTTAATTGTTTTCAGGGTACACAGAAGCAAATTGTTTCCCCAGATGAAAGCCGACCATGCAACCAAACACACATGGATTCCATTTACCTGTTGGTGGCTTTGACCTTTCAGCAAATCAGCTTGTGTGTTTTGATGTGTGCGATTTGCATTTTCATCACTTTGTAAGACAACAGTGTCCACATAAGAAAACATGGAAAAGAGAAACGTGGTGGTTTGAAACATCCGCTGCCTCATTGCAGGAAAGGAGGAAACATTTTTAATCAGATTTAGTTTACAAAGAGTTTTTGTGGCAAGATTTAGATTTATGGTAAGAGATTTATCATTTTAGTGCCAACAGCATTTCCTGGTGTAATCTTATTAAGATTTGCATCTGTTTTCTTCTGACTTATGATGAGATCTTGGTAAAGTTAAAAATTTTAATTTGCATCTTTTCCTCTGTGCATTTGTCTTCCTGCAGGCCACTCGTGCCACCCTCACCACCCACTGTTCCTCCCTGGGCGACTCTCTGAGAAAAGAAAATGAACTTGCACTGATCATCGATGGCCAAACTCTCAAATACGCTCTGTCCTTCGAGCTCCGCCAGGCCTTCCTCGACTTGGCGCTGTCCTGCAAAGCTGTAATCTGTTGCCGGTAGGGAGGAAACATTTGTCATTTATTGTGCATTTATCATACAAAACCTTTTATGTTGATGTAAACGGGTCAAGAAGGATTGAAGGCAAAATCACTGAATGGGATTTTTCTCAAAAAGTGAAGGAAAATGGTTTTAAAAATTAGCTTTTATTGCATTAAGATAACATAAAAGTAAGAAGTGCAAATCCATGCTTACAAATGAAGTTCACTTATTGAATGTGTTTGTTTGGGAGTTCCCTTATCTTTTTATTATTATTATTTTGCAAAATCATTGGTTTCATCCTTTTTTACAAACCCAGTCAACATCGAGTTTCTGCTTTCCACAACGTTAGTATTTTAAATCTTTGATTTTATGATGCCGTGTAAGAAGGTTCACTGTAAAAAAAAAAAAATACAATGAAATAAACACATTTATGGCTAAACAAAAATCTTAAGTTTCTTAAACTGACAGTGCACATTTATAGACTGTAGTTACTTTTATACAATTTCAACTTACAATAAAGTAAATTCTCAAATGTTAATGTTTTGTGCCTGAAGAAATTCAACAGCAAAAGTTTCCCTAGTCTGGAGGTAAAACGGCAGTTTTATGTGTTTTGACAAAGGCCGACTGAATTACACCACATCACTTGATTCTTTGTTGTCAGCCTGAGAGAAAGTGAATGAGGACAGTGGAAGTCGTGTCATGTTCCTGTATTGAAATGTCATCAGTAACTCACTGCTGATGTCCCTATAATGGATGCTGTCATTGACATCACACCTGATTTCAAAGTGTATCTAGTTCATAAAGCAAACTGCACGTTCCTTCTTTTGGTCATGTTGCAGTCGGAACCAGTTGAATATTAAGAGTTTCCTTTTGTCCATTTCTTCCTGAGTGCATTTCTGTGTGTATTTGTAGTCAGGAGGGACGTAAAAGAGTCTCTCTTCTGTGTCCAAGCCATATCCGGACTCTGGTCTCACAGGCCTTACAAACACTCTCCAACTTCTCTCTCTTTTTTTTTTTTTTCCCCTTTCTCCACTCCTCCTCTCTTTTTTTTATTTCCATCTGATGAGGTCAAGAGTACCTTGATCTAATCAAAAAAATAAATCTCCAGACGTAATTTGCACCAAGACAACATCCCTTCACAATACAATTAGCAAGTTGTCTTGGTTGTATATTTTCAAAGCCTTGTGCAGGCTATGAAAACTAGTGTTTGCTTTTTACCTCTAACAATAAAGCTGCATCCTTATGATTCCCACATGCACAGTCGTACTTCACTCCACAGAGGTCACAGATCAAATACATCTTGGAGGATTTTTAAACTCCAGCTTTTCTAACTTCCCTTAAGAACTAGCTGTGCTGCAGTGCTAACACTGGCTTTTACACAGACCCAAATGACACTACTATCAAACCAATATCAAAAAAATGATCTCCCAAAATGATTTCCACATTGGCCCAAAAAAAAGAAATCTGTCGATCATAAATAACTGCAGAATTTTTGAGTTAATGGTCTACAAGACTTTAAACTTCCTATAGCAGCTGTTGAAATACACAAATTTATACCACCAGAGTAAAATACACTTGTTGTAAAATGTTAACTTATGCTGTCTGTGTGTATTCGCAGTTAGCATATTATATTGTTGAGCCATAATACGTTGAAACAGCAGCCCATAACTGAAACAAAACTGAAAACTACCAAAGACAATCACTAAAATTATCACCCAAGATGTTTTTCACATGATAAAAATTAATGAATCATAAAAGATGTCATAACTTTAAAGATATCCACTCTAAATAGATTTTTATTTTTTTGCTAACGTCCTGTAGCAGCTATCCTTACTGTTGTGCTAGCACTAGTTTGTTCATAAACACGAAGCTTAAGTGGAGATTAGGTTCCAGTTTTTATTGTCTAACATTAGTGAGGCTAAGATAAATTTTTAGACCCTGCTTGTGAAGAAGTAAATTATCTTTAGTGTAATTTTTATTATTACGATGTTGTGGTTAAACATTATATTGAGCTAAGATATTAGTTAACAAACTATATGCTATTTTAACTTAGGAAAACATGTTTCATTTTAGCTTGGCTATATCTTCTAATACACAAGATATCAAAAATATGACTGTATTTACTTTAAAACAATCTGATTATGGTGACATTTGGTAGATGGTTTTATCTTGTAGCTTTGCTGTTGTCTTTGATCAAAGACAAATTAGTCCAAATTGCATACAGAAGATATTTTTAAACACTAAGGAATCTGCCGAACAACAAGAAGCCTTTTATCAAAATGACTGTCGATGGTTAGGTGATGTGAAGTTAAATTTAAAATCCAGAGATCAGATAAACTTGCATAAAAAAGAAACAGTTGCTCAATGAAACGGAACTGTTTGCTTGGACTTATCATGCATCCCTAGGGAGACCCCATCTCCTCAACAGGGAACCAGGATTTTTGGAGATTTCTCTAGTGAGGAGGCATTTATGTATATGATGAGACCTAGATTTGAATTTCACTAAAATTGTCTGAGAGATGAGTTATGATCTTCGGTGTATGATGACTCAAAAGTGGGGGAATAGCTTGTGTGGGGGTGTGTGTCTCTCGCTCTCAAGGGGCCGTTGGGTCGAGTGTGCTCGGTACGCTTGGGTTCCTGACTTCACTGTGCGTTTGTTTATAGGAGGACTTAGCGGCTGCTTATTTTCTGCTCAGTTCCACCGTGAAGAGCTTTCGGGAGCCTTTCATCTTCCCAGCTCCACTTTACACAATCCCAGACTCTGTTGGCCGTGTTTAGAGGGAAGCTAGAGGCGGAGATGAAGAGAGATTTGTGGTCAGAGGCCAAGAGATGCAGGAGCGTTCACTTCAGATGCAGAAACAGGAAAAGCGGAGAGCAGCGTTAGATCCCATCCTTCCTTAATGGCCTCGGAAGTGAAGCAGCTCTCCTGTGGTGGTTGGGTGATGTGGGTTATAAGAGGGTCATGTTAGTGGAACAGCAAACTTTTGCACATGATTTCAGGAGTGCAAGAAAACCACTTGGAGCTTGTTATTTAGCTCATTTGAAGAATGAGCTAAATTCTTTGTAGCTCGTGGGCTTCATTTAAGTCCCTCTTGAGGACAGGGATCATCTTACAGTATGCCTGTAATTTAATTTAGTCATAAAAATCATCTCATTTTGTTCCCTGGCCATGTGACGCCTCATGCAGCTGGCTATAATCTAATTTTGTAATGTCGTTATCACAGGACTTGCACACATGGAAGGGGATTGCTTTAACCTGAGCTCCAGGAATCACACTTCTTTCTTTTTAGCAGGAGCTTTCAGACACTTTGTCTTTCAAGAAAATATTGTAGCTTAACTAATGCTATTTGTCATTCATTCATGACTGAGATGGTAGTAACTGCTAGTTACTACTAGAGTTTGACCCATCAAAGAACTGCTGCCGATTTCCGATCTCCAGTTTAATCCGCCGATGCGGACTTTAGCTGATTCAGATTTTTCTTTAAGAAATTCAGCCATGAAAACAAGCAGTTGTCAGTAGCACAAAAATTGACAGATGGACAAATGTATCAAATCAAATTTGATTTGTATAGCACATTTCAGCAGCAAAGCATTTCAAAATGCTTTGCATCATAAAAACACAATAATACAAAGTCACAGAACACAGTCAACAATTGAAACATTTAGTCAAGTTCCATTAATAATAAAAAAAAATTATAAGGGACATTCTGACCAATTGTTGGCCCTTTTAAGTGTTAATGGTAAAGAGTTTCACTCTTTCATTGCTCTGCAAGTAGAGATGCATTTGAGTTTATTTTTCAAATGAATCTTGAAAAACAAACTTCCATTGATGCAGCATCATTCTGCATCAATAGTTTATCCTTTCTTTCTGCGTTTTTGTCGCACCTTCTTGCAGTAACCGATCAGTTGATGCAAGACTCAATGAGAGAGTAAAACAAAGACTAAATCATTTGTAGCTGAAGTTATTTAACTGTCTTATTTGCTGTTTAATGTAAACTCCAAACAATTAAATGGTGCCTTTTTTGTGCTACAACATTAAGATTTTTTTTGCATCGACTGATAAAACTGTCGGTCATTTCAGGAAAATATAACATATACGTTTGCTATCGAACTGTAGTTTAATATCAGTTATAGAACTGAAAGCTCTATAGTATCTGGCTGTAGAGGCCTGTAATATATGTCTGAATCTGTTCAATATTTTAACAGAGCTCATGCAAAAATAAAAAATATGGAGAATCTATCTGCTTGATGCTCAACAAAAACTTCTACAATTACAAGTGCTTTACTTCCTTTGTACTTCATCTCTAATCCCAGTGCTTGTATCACGTTGCTGCCCTGTTTCCTCCTATGAGACCTATTTGTTTTCACTGTACATTTTTCAGGTAGTACATGATGAAACTCTCTTAAGAGCTTGGCTGCAAGTAACTGGAAACTGATAGAGGGCTTTTTACACACTATTAAGGACAAATTCACTCCAGGGTGCAACTTCTGAGAATGCAAACACTGTGTGTGTGGCCCATGATTGTTTCTTACATACACAAGTTATATTTTGTTTCTGGAAGGAAGCTGAAGAAATTTTAAACGTTAGCAAGAGTAGTGAATTATTGATCTAAACTTTTTTTTGCCAAGCTGGTGCCTTCTTTGTGTAAATTAAAGAATATAGTTTCTCTTTCTCTCAAGGCAAAATATGACTTTTTTTTTTAGATCAACAAAACTGTGTGCATGACCAAGAATAGAGTTTTTCAAGGAATGCACATAAATATAGGTTGTGATTTAAAAAAAATAAAACATTCAAAACACAGCTGCATGATTCACAAGAGATGTGGAAGCAAACATTGTACTCTTAAAAAGAGGAATTTGGAACTCAGTTTCGGCAGGGAATTTGAGAACTACAATTTGAAAAATGGATAGATCCGTGTGTTCTTGGGATCACATCAGGAAATCTCTAGTCAAAGCAGCTTTCAAGCCATCATTCTAAAATGGAAAGGGTATGTGACGCATCAGTTAACCTTGCAAATCATGACTCCTAAATGGATAAGGGAGCCTTGATCCCAGCTGAGAGGTGCTTCTGGAGGAGCTGCAAAGATCCACAGCTCAGGTTGAACAATCTGCTGATATAACGTTTACTTATGCACTCCAAAATTCTGGCCCTATGTGAAAAGATTGTAAAAAATAAATAAGAAGCTACATTTATAGTTTGGCACAATCTGTTTTCTTTGTGATCCACGATAGTGGCGGCATCATGCTGCATAGAAGTCGGGTTTTTTTGTTTTGTTTTGTATAACGCATTTCAGTAACAAGGCAATACTTTGTCCTGGTCACAAAATAGTAATAATGTGAAAACATTTCAGCTCATAGAAGTGGCAGTAGCGCTTTTGCAAGATGATGTCAAAAACTCAATGAGTCTTGACATTAATTAGAAACCAGTTACATTGAGTTTCTAAGTGAAAGCCAAGCATAAAGCAATAATATGTAAGACTACAAGTATTTTGTGCCATCCATCCATAGAAACCCGTCAGTAACCATAAGTCGTCTTCTCGGTGGCTCAGTAAATGCAGCCTGACACCTTGCCATCCTCCCTCAGCGTCCTTCAGGGAAGCACCTGTAATTGATCCTCCTGCCGTCTTCTTTTGTCAGTGAAGAAACAGAACCGGTTATAGGCCGAGTATCAGTGATACGGGTCAAGAGGGTGGAGTACCTCTGGAAGCTCCCTAAACACACCCCGCTCAAGATGCATGCAGTCATAAACACACATCAAGGATGACTGTCACCAAATCTGTTTAGCAGAGAAGTGAGCATTTGGTTAAAGCTTCTGGTAACTGTGGTGTGTTTCCAGCAGCCTCTCAGAAATTGACTCTCCCATCTCTGCTGGTTTTGTTGGCGTTAATGACTGATTCAATTCATACTTTCTTTTAAAAGACATTTATCTTCTGATTTAATCCCCAGTTCAGGCAGCTGCATCCATTAATATTCTAATAATAACTAGAAAATCTCCATCTATTCCCTACAGAGTGTCGCCGCTGCAGAAGTCTGAGATTGTGGACATGGTGAAAAAGCACGTGAAAGCCATCACTCTGGCGATAGGTGACGGAGCGAACGATGTGGGCATGATTCAGACGGCTCATGTTGGGGTGGGAATCAGCGGCAACGAGGGCATGCAGGCCACCAACTCCTCAGACTACTCTATCGCACAGGTGGGAGCAGATTTCTGGTTTCTTTTTAAAGACTGTAATGCAAGTAGATTTAAGAACATAATTCAAAATGTCTCCACATGTATTTGTTAGAGATTATAGACCTTTACCTTAACTTTGAGATTTCCAAAAGGCCAACAACATTAAAAATGCGTTTAGTCCTGTGTCAGAGGTTGAAAACTGGAATGGGTTAAATGAAGCCCTTTTCCTGTTCTCTGTTAAGCCTTCCTGTTGTCTGTCACTCTCACAGCAGTCACGTCTCAACATTTAATAAACATAGAACTGTGTGTTTACCGGTGTGAGGAAACATTCATCAAGTCAACTAACAACCTCCGGTCACCAACTGATTTCTGAGTGCGGGTCTATTTACGACCAGATGTGTCATCGGAAAAACCAGCCGATGATTCAGACTCAAATGGCTCGAGGACAAAATGTTAGTGTTTACAGCTTGAAAGCTTTGTTAATGGTATAAAATTATCATTAACAATGTTTTAGGTGATTCCACAAAGTCACCTAAAACTTTGCAGACAGGTACAGCACGAAACTGTTTCCTAAAACCAAGCTAATGGCTGGGTAAAAATAACAAAGTGTTTAAGTGTAAAGTATTAAACATTTTCAAGCATTTATGTAGTTTTTTTTCTTCTTAGAAATGGCTATTTTTGATGTCATCACTTTTTTGTAGAAGTTGTTGACGCTGATGAAACGTTTTTAGCTACTGAGTTCTGGCTACTTGCTCTTCCTCTCATCCTGCTCTTTAACATCACCCCAGGGGAGGGAATGAAAGGAGAATTCATTTACAAAGATCAGTGAAGTATCATGTTTTCCTTATGAAAACATTGCTCTCAACAGGCCTTTACAGTATAAACTACGCCAATGCAATATTAGTCAAAACACAAGCAGGGGCAGGTATAAAGATTTCACTCATATTCACTTTGGTGGTCATTATTTTAGAAGGCAGTGCTTTGTGTTGCAGTAAGTGTGAGGTTCATAAACAATGAGTGCATGTGTTAGTGGTTTTAGAAATGACATTTTATCATATTTTATGTAAACTTAAATTGTGTCCTTGCTTCCTTCAGTTTTGCTAACCGTCCACAGATGAGAGCCATCAGGTGAATCTAATGACTTAAATGTAAGAATCCACAAAACCCAAGTCAAAATGAAAAATTTATATTTTATACCACCATTGAGGTCAACAAGAGCAGAAGACAACAAGTTTAATGGGTCTAAAGTTTAAAAAAATATGGTGGCTTGGAGATCTTCAAAAGACAAAGCACTGTTAGATATCCCAAATTGAGATTTTATAAATGGTCTTATCGGCATGTGAACCCCTTAAAAAGCACTTTAACATATATTTACAACTGGAGGTGACTGGAGGTTGTGACTGAAATAACTTCAAAAAGTTTCCAAAATATAAAAGGAAGTTGTATTTTGTTGAAAATATATGGTAAAATATATTTCCCCAAATTTTGGGATTCTAGCATTGATTTAAATCTGGTTCAATTGTTTTCCAGCTTTAAGTTGACCAGATTAACTACTGTAAGCGATTAAATGACACTAATAGCAAATGTATTACTTAACCGTCTTTGCAGAAGTATTTATATCTCTTAAACCTTTCCACATTTAGTGATGTGACGACAAACTACAGAGTATCTTATTAGCATTTTATGTGACAAACACATAGTGCATTGTATTTATACTGAAATAAAATTGTGCACAAGTGAACTCAATTTACTAATCAGCTGAAGGCAGTTAGTTATACTGCATGAAAACCATTTATTGTTTTCCTTCCTCTTCACAAAGTTTCATCACTTCACTTTTCTCTACCAAATAAAAGGAAGTTTGTTGACTAAATGTTCAGCATGAATATTTTTCTGAGGAATTCCAGCAATACAGTGCTGTGTGTGATAGCTAAATACAAACCATCAAAAATGAAAAAAAAAAAACAAACTAATTTGTCTTATTTGTTGCTGTAATTATTACAACACTTTAATATGCAGAAGCAATTTAGTGGTTTGAGGTCAGGATCTTCCAACTTTGAGTCAGAATTCCAGACTCTGTTGTCTTTGACATCCAAATATAAACTAATGACCCAAATTAAGAAGGGAGAAACAGGAGAAGCCAAAGTTTGGGATGATTTCTTTCTGAAGAATCCCATTTGGAAAATAGTGTTCAGGGGAAAATGGTTAAGTTAATAAACTTTTATAGAAGCACAAAGAGGAGTCACAGGATATTGCAATGCTGTAATGACAATGAGGGTTGTTATAAATAAAGCTTAACTGAGTATTAAGATCTTTCTGCCTCAATGCAAACCTAAACTGCAGATAGTAAGTAGTCTGTGCATCAGTTGGAGCAAATCACATTTATTATTTCTATCTCAGCAGTGCAGTTTTATTTAAAAAGTTGCTTCTGGTCATTTTGCTACTTTTTCCTCAGAAAAAGCTCTAAATGTTCTTCAAAATCATTCAAAGCCATTAAACAAGCATTTCCAATTAATCACATAGAGAGGCTGTGTGCACAGCTAGCGTTTATTAACAGTTCTTTGGATACATATATTGATGTCAATACTAATCAAATAGCAATATATACTGAAGCTGTATTAAAGTAGCTCATCTACTGTTTATCAGGTTCATTTTAAAGATCTTTAAGCATCTATTTGCTGAAACTTTTTCTTGCTTTGGTTGCCATCTTTACATCTTCATTCGCCCTCTGCCTGAAGTTTTTCATTCCAACTCTTATATTTCTCACATCCTCAGAGGCATTTCTGTCTCTCATTTGTATCTTCTCAGTTCTCCTATCTGGAGAAACTCCTTTTGGTCCACGGGGCGTGGAGCTACAACCGCGTCACCAAGTGCATCCTCTACTGTTTCTATAAGAATGTGGTCCTCTACATTATCGAGGTAAGAGCCCACACACCCACTTGGCTACATTAACAGAGACATTCAGCAGCTGTTTGTCGACATGGCTGACAGTGATGGACGAGGTGCCCTTCTGGTGTCTGCTTTCTGTCTCCTTTCCACATACACATATACACACACAGTGTGTATATATATATATATACTTTAAAAGAGTCTTTACATCAGCCGTGGCAAAACCTTGGCCCTTGAGGTCAGCTGCTGTGTGTGCACGTACTTGAATTACATGTTTCATGTGTTTATCATCTGGGAACCAAATAATCCCTGCAAAGAGAAAGACTTGGTGTAGGGTTTTTTACTAGGGATTATTGTACAGGAAGTAGTAGTCACGGTTTGGGAAATGCCTGAAAGATGATTGGATTGTCTTTATTAGATGAAGGAGTCTGCTGTCCTTGGTCAGCTGTCCTCACTCCCAGCAACTCGTTCTGCTGTAGAAGGACGCCAGCAGGTGCAGGTTCTCACAGGAGGCGCTGGCTGTTGCCCGGCGCCGGTTCTAACCACGGTTCTTTATCAGTAAATGCACGTTTCTCTGATTGTCTCACGTTATGGGAGTTCGACGAAGCATTCTGTGCCAAAAGTTAGAGATGAACTCTGTCCATTTAGAGGAGATACAACAAGCGGGAAGGGTGTGTTTGTGTGTGACTTCATCCTTTGGCTGTTTGCTCCACAGTATGCCCCCAGTAACACCACAGCTCTCAGCAGCGACCTCAAAAATTTCATCTATCTGACCTCAGATCAGCTTGTGGCCTGCGAAACTCCACACTGGACCATTTGTAATAGTCTTTCGCTGCCAGTCAAAAGTTGACATACATATGCATGTCCAATCATTATTGGACTTTTATGAATTATTTGTTTCATACAGACCTAGATGTAAAAACCCTCAAACATTTTATCTATGACCAAGTTGCACCTGGACGACAGGCTTTTTGTAGCATCCACAAGCAATGACATTAACATGGTTCTGACATTGTTTTGGTTTGATTTATGACCACTCTTCTTATCAGAGTTTGGAAAGAATAAATTAGTTACTGCTTTCATATCACAAATAATACCAGTATCCTTCAAGAAGCTTAATGTTGGCCTGCTTTGTCCTATCAAAACCAGTTTTGATGTGTGTTGGGGATCATTGTCCAGCTGGAACATCAATCTTTGTCCAACTTTCAACCATCTGACCCAAACTGGTGCCCTCACATTATTGGGAATTTTCTAATAACCAAGGAACTGGGAAAACCAATGTTGACGAAGGTTCTGGCTATGAGGAAAATTCAAAAGCTGAATCTTTGAAAGAAAACCTACCTGTTAAGAGCATTTGTTGAACAAATATTCAGCCAGATGAAGATATTAATTTGAGTATATGCACATATTTGTTGTTTACCATTGACCCTGTGGAAATGAGGAAAAAATAGCTCAATAAACATGAACAAAGGGAAATAATTTATGTGAAAGTCATATGAGTGATGCCTTTTATAATGAGCCCACCCTGAAAAGAAAATGAGCTCAGGTGTTTCTTTACAATCCCAAAAGTTTTGGCATTCATGCCCTAATGTGACTCTGCAAAGGTTACTTCCAGGTTGGTTTCCATGTCATTCCTTTAAGAGAGACACAATTATCCATGTCTTTGCATTCTTTCCATCATCATCTCTTTCAAAAAGTTAGCTTTACTTGCAGACCCTGCTCCTCTCATCACCTCTCACCCCTCTGTCTGTGTCCTAGCTCTGGTTTGCATTTGTGAACGGCTTCTCCGGTCAGATCCTTTTCGAGCGCTGGTGCATAGGCCTCTACAACGTGGTGAGAACCTCCTACACTTTCACCTAGTCATCTCTCTTGCTCTCTGGCTATCTCTCCATGGATCTCAAGCACTCTGTCTTCTTATCGCTGCTCTGTCCTCATGCCAGAGACGTCTGCATGGATGCATGTCTGGATGGGAGCGTGCTTGTGTGCGTCCTGGCGACTCTGTGTGTACGTTGCGTCTGGCTGCAGATGCCTTGGGGCTCCTCTGGGTTTAAAACATTATGGAATTCCTTTTTAGCACTGACCATCTGATAAGAACAATGACTGCTCAGCAAAGCATGTGTGTGCTTTCTGCAGATATTCACCGCACTGCCCCCGTTCACTTTGGGGATCTTTGATCGACCGTGCAGCCAGCAGAACATGCTCCGCTTCCCACAGCTCTACAGGATAACCCAGAATGCCGAGGGCTTCAACACCAAGGTATGCATGTGGAAAAACGTGTTTACCTCCGTTTTTCCTGGTCTGCATTGAACTTGTTGTGGATATTTGTGATTTGATGAGTGATGCCAGGTGTTGGGTTGGGATCTGAGGAAAGTAAACAAAGTTTTAATGAAATTTGCAGCTGTGGAATAAGAAACTCTTTCATTTTAGCCTGCTGTGTGTGTAGGGGTGTGTGTGTATGTGTACTGCACAGAAAGCAGCTTTTGGTGACACATGGGGAATGTTGTGCTTTAGTATAAGACATTGCTGTTTTGTTACTTTTTTTTTTTTTTTTAACATGTAAGTAAGGTGTAAGTAAGTATGTATCCATTCGCTTCTCTGGTTAAAAAAAAAGTGTGAAAATCTTTAAAATAAATTTCCCTCTTATTTAGCGTAATCCTGATTTGAAAACTAGTTTAACTATATTCATTCATTGGGAATAAAAACAAAAGTGGCAGTGATTTTTTTTTTTTTTTTTTATGACTCAGAACACTTTCTATAAAATAAACATAACAGAAGCATTTTTGTAATGTTATATTTTCCTTTTTGAAATAATCTGTCATATTCTGTTTCCCTGAGGTACAAATATCAAGCAACAGAGGTTAATGTTTCCTGGACATTCTAGAAAAGGGGAAATGTGAGAGAACATTAGACAGGAAGTTGAAACTGTGAGGTATTATTGGTCGCCTTTAAGGGCTGGTCATTCAGGCGCTCAGTTGAATATTTGTTGTTTGAAGCAGCAATCAAAATTTTGGTAGTGTCCAAACTTTTTGTCACCAAATTTGTCAAGTCAAAAGGATTTGCGGACCAAAGAAAAATTTATCTTGTTTTAGACCAAAAACATTAAGCTAAATAATAAACTATGCATTCACTATTTTTAAAGCATTTAATAGTTTAGAAAAACAAATAAAATAGCCTTTTTTTTGTAGCAAACAGATGTTTGCTACAATTGTTGGAGATCCAAAGCTTAATGCACATTTACCTCATTAAAATAGTGACATTGAGTTTGAAAATTCTTTTGGCATTGATTGGGGGAAAAATATTAAGTTTTAGTCTATTTTCAGCAGGGTAAAGTCAATGGATAAATGTGGTCCTGTCTACTATAAAATCAAAGAGAATACAAAAAGCGTGGGCATCAATGTTGTTATACTGTATTTTCCAGACAATTTTTGCCGAAGTATAAGTCAAACAGCCAAAAAATGAATGTCGCACTGGACGATAAGTCACATTTATTTAAAAACCATAAATTTGACTTGTGGGGAACGTTGTCCATGTCGAGATGATCCGGTGACTCGTGTTCAGTTGCTTTTCAGCAAACTCCAAGAAAACTGTTGACTTTGTCTTGGAGGTCTGCTGGTCATTTCTGACATGGTTTCTCACACCTTCTTCCAGGTATTTTGGGGACACTGTATCAACGCACTGATTCATTCCATTATCCTCTTTTGGTTTCCACTCAAAATGTTAGAGCACGGTAAGCAACTCACAATCATTTTTTTATAATATAAAGCCAGTTCTGGTTAACAAAGCTTTACATGTGTTGTCCACAGATTCCCCGTTTAGTAATGGCCAGGGAAACGACTACCTGTTTGCAGGAAACATGGTCTACACGGTAAGCTTCTTATTTATTTATTTTCTGCAGATTTGTGTCACGTGTTTATTTGGGGCTTTCAAAGATGTATTTGAATTGTTGCTTTTTAGGGATGGAATGAGTAGATGACTTCTGTAAATTTTAAAACTAAGAACTTGGTGCACATGCTGGAATTTGCCCTTTTTTCCCCCCCCTCAATTCCTCAGACCAAAATTTTACATGGCGGATAAAACTAATGTTTGATTAAATGTCCTTTGGCGCATTGCAGAAAATTTATTAGCCAAAGATAATTTGATGGATGTTTGGCCACTCCTCTTTCTAAAGTTGGTTAATTTCATGTTTGAAAGTAGCACTTTGACTCCACTAAGCATCCTCCTTGATTATCTCCATCTTTATCTCGTTTGGCTTTCCTGTGTGTTTCCTTTCTTCATGTTCCTTCTTTCTTTCCTGCCTTCCTTTCCTTCCCTCAGTCCTTCTGTTCCTTCAGTCCTTGTGTTCTGTCTCCATTTAGTTTCCTCTGCCATAAATCCATTGTGAACTTTAATATTTTATGTTTTTGATTGAATGTGGAGGACTAATCTCTGGAAAGTGGAGTCTTGGAGAAGTCTGGAATTTTTATATGGGAACTATGTAGGAATCCTGTCTGTTCTGTGTTTGCATAGAGGTGCTGGTGGGGGTCCGGGGTATTTTAACAGACGTTGCTGAGTTTACTGTACAGCATTAATGTTTATTGTCTCCACAGTCGCCAGCATTCTAATACGGTCTCCTGTTTCTTTCTCTGTTTTTGTTTGTGTGCCTGCCCACTCCTGGTGTTTGTGTGTCTCTTTGCAGTATGTGGTCGTTACAGTTTGTCTAAAAGCTGGAATGGAGACCACCGCTTGGACCAGGGTAGGAGCATTAACACCCCTTAATAAACCCAGCCACATGTGCAATATTTTGCACTTAAATAAAAAGGATATTGTAGGTTTTTTTTTTTTTTTTTAAAAGGTCAGTTCTCTCAATAGTCGAGGAAAATCTTGTGGGTTTTCTCTAAATGCAGCTTCTTTTATAGTTTTCTTCATACCACTTCATGAGTGTTTTCATTTCTTTCTCAGCAGTGTTTCATATGTACAAAAACAGAGTCTAGGAAACATCCAAATGATGATAGATTAACCCTAGAGTCTGGAGGCCTTACTGTGAAGCAGCTGAGACGGATGCTAAATATGCTCCGAGAGATTCATCTTGAAAGGAACAAAGGAAGATCATAGTTGCTCCAGGAGAGCATGGCGAAGCAGAAAAACACCCCAAACCATCAATCATACTGATATTACAGTTAGAAACACCAAAAGGAAAATGGAGTGACTTTGACATTGCTAACATAGAGTGCAGATGTCTTCTGTGTTCCCAGAAAAAAGCATTTTATTCAACTCATTTTCCTCTTTTTGGATTTTTTATAAGCTATTACAGAAGACCACTGATAATTGATATGCTTCTGTTCATAATTTTCCAACTAAAATATTTCTTGTACATATTTATGAAACTGTGAAATTTGTAGAATTTGGCCAACATTTCCAATCCCGGCATATTCTTCAACAAGCTGCGATTGAAGGCTATAGAACAGGATAAATCAGAGGAACTTGGTGGTAAGTTATTCGGCCTTCCTGTTATCTGCTGAAAATCTCCTTGTCTGTCGCAGCCTGGATGAACCATAGACATGTCCCAGCGTTTGTAGAAAATATTGTCTATTCAAATAGAATGTTTCAATGATACCAAAAACATGCAACCTGGTAGCCTTTATGTTCAGTTTGTTTACTGAAAAAACGTAATTTCCAAGATTCCATCAGGCCGGTCACCTTTCTAAACTTGATCCTTAACACGAAGTGTCAGCTTTCAGTTCTTAACCACCATCAGAAGTGGAGGTAAAGTTTGGGAAAACAGAAGCTCCAGCTGTGACGGTGACATTATTTAGTTAGTTCCCGCTGCCAGAGTGACAGACTGGCAGGACAGACAGCGAGGCGCTGACACCTTTGTCCGTTCAGCTGTCCACACAACAGTCTGGGAGTAATGAAGTGAGGTCCTGCTGGAATTCACACAGTGTCCCCTTACAGCACATCACGGAGACAGATGAAGACAGGGGACGGACAGAGGGAGGGAAAGGTTGGCTATATTCAGAGCTATTTGACCTCGTCTTGTCTCTGTAATCTCCCTTTTTGTTCTTGTCTTCCCTTGTCTGTGTCGTAGTTTTCCCACCTGGCCGTTTGGGGAAGCATGGCACTCTGGATGGTCTTCTTTGCCGTGTATTCCGTGTTCTGGCCCGCCATCCCGATCGCCCCCGACATGCTGGGCCAGGTAATTTACTCTCCACAAAGCAGCTAATCCCCGAATATTGTTATTTTTGAACAATCGCCTGTCCACTTTTTCTCCATGATGGGCACTACTTGGCGTCCAAGAGACTCACCTCTTGGGTGTTCTATGTCTGCACTGCTGGAGCCCCCCCCAGGAGGGAGGTGTTTACCCTAGAGGACTGCCCCACACCTGCTGCGTGTCACCCGAACTCCGGTCTTTTACTGCTCTCTGAGGAGGTGTTGACTCATAAGGGTGGGCTGCTGGTGATTGTGATAAGGATCGAGCAGGGGAGTGAGGAGAGTGTTTGAAGAACCCCCTAATTGGGAGACTGATTGCAGAGGTTGGGGATAAAGACCCGGGTGGGACTGGGCGTCCCACTGAGTGGACATGGAGAAGCAACAGGACTGTCTCAACTCTCTCCAGCCCATTAATTCAATTTGTGTCAGAAATCAGGAATGCGGTCAAATATCCCTGCAGCTGCTCAGACTGACTGAGTTGGAGACACTCAGCCATCACAACCCCCGTAACTACCCCCTTACCTCTCTTATTTCCCCCTCCTCCGGCTATCTATACGTCCATTTGTTCGGGGGGGAGGGCGGCGGAGGATGAAACGCAGCATAGTTCTGCTCAGAATAGCTGAGGGTGGCATTAGGTGGCACCATCAGCCATTACAAAAAACGTGGAAAACCTTCATTGCTCTTAGCTGATTTAAATGAAAATGTTTTATTTTTCAGACGTGAGAATAATACTATTTATAGCCTTCATTGTCCATTCCATTGTCTAAATGTTGTCTTTCTTTTTCTTTGTCTCTCTTATGTGAGCACCTCTGATTTTGCGTCCTTGCTTCATCCTTTTTATTCTTGTTTCCGCCATCCATCTTGGGTTTCCTTGAATGAGTCTTTTCTTCATCTTTCCTATCATCTTTTCTACTGTCTTTACTTCCTTCTTTTTCATCCTTAGGCCCAGCTTGTGTTATGCCCTTCAAATGAATCCTTTCCTCCTTCCTTATTTTTTTCCCCTCTTTCTTTCCTGTCTTATCCTTCCCTTCTTCCTCCCTTCTTTCGTAATTTTCTTGTCTTTCCTTCCTCTCTGCCTTTCGTTCCACCTTTGTCATTTCTTCCTTCATCCTGACCACATCCATGAATTTAAAGTAGTTTAGGGTTTTGTATTTTCAAATAAGCTATGACGGACTGAGCACTCTGGAAGTTGGATCTGTTTTTTTTTTGTTTTTTTTTTTACGAGTGTTTGAACTCTGGTCCTTTCGTCTCTGTCTGTGAAGGTAAACCCACTGAAGCAGTGGAAGTCACTGAGCGTGGTTTGAGGTGACAATTGATCTAAATATTCATAGCTACAGACAGACTTTTGTAAAGTTGTGTGAGAAGGAGAAGACAAAGATTAGCAGCAGCAGGTGAGGACAAGCAGCAGAGACAACAGTCACTAACGGTGAAAGAAGGTTGCGAAAGAGAGAGATTGAAGGGAATTGCAGGAAAAAAGATGTGTGGGAGTAAGAAGCAGAGAGAGACACGCAGACTGACACAGTGAGACAGTGGTTGGACGCATGATTAATCTTGGGAGACGGACCGAAAACGGGGTCAGAGGTCAATGAGTCGTGCTGCAGCTGGATTGCATGGACAGGTAGGGGGTAGATTCTGTGCGGTTTTTGTTTCGCAGCAGAGAATTTCAATGAATCCATTCTGTGGTGCAGAAACAAGCTGTGAGAAAGCTGCAAAATATGTTGGGTTAAGAGTTTAATAAGTTTCACACTCTGTACTTAATGCACTTTAAAACTTAACCATCTTTGCCACATATAGTCCTGTGGAAAAGTTTTTACCACCCTTGAGTTTTATCACCTTTTTTGATTGAAAACCTTGTTACAACCATAAACTTTAATGCATGTTATTGGGATTCTATGTTGTTGACAAACACAAAGCAGAACGTAATTACGGGAGGAGAAGAAAAAGGATTTTAGATTTCTGTTTACAAAGAAACTTTTAAACTATGAATCATTTTTCTCCTTGGCACTATCTCCTGGGTGTGTAAGGATGCTTGGAATTCTTGAAGATGCAATTTTAATTTCAATTAGGTGCTTTCTGTATAAACTCCCTGAAATAGTTTGATTTTCAAACTATGCAGGTTTGTAGAAAAGTGCAGTCTTACGTTTGATTAAAAGCCTAAATTTGAAAGATGTTGTTTAGTTGAAACCAGATATTTACATACACCTAATGAAGACACACAGATGTTTTTCTCACTATCCGAAGTTAAATCGGTCTGAACTTTTCTTGTTTTTAAGCATGGTAGAATTACCAAAATTATTTCTATTTACTAAATGGCAGAAAACTTGGAAAAAAATATTTTTTAGATATATAGATTTTTTTTGTAACTTTCTTTGGATTGTGCAGAAGCATTTAATTTGAGCAGGAACATCATTTACCTTAACACAATTTGTTTGGATTGTTTCAATGTAATGTTTGTTATTTCTAACAGTTAAATAACGTTTCAATCTGTGCAATTAAACCATAGATTGTCTTATATTCATACATAATTTTTTATTTTTTTGAAATTGGGTCATTTTATTTGTTAAATTTGTGTTTTGTCCTCGGACCAATCAGATGTGAAGAGTGTGTGAGAGACATTTTAAAACATAGCATTTGGTCATATTTTTATTTACCTTGTCACTGCTGTAGAATACTTTCACAAGACATTATCAACAGAAATAATAGTCTTAGTCATGAAAATCAGGAATTGAAACTGTTTTATATTTATTTATTTTTTGTTAATTTGTGTTTATCTCCAAAGTGTGGCGCTGGAAAGGTTTGAAAACTTGCCTTGAAAATGTTTAAAGTTTACTGTGGGCGAAGTGTTCGAACCCTGAATCTTGCACTTTGTGCTGGTCACAGGAAACCTCAATAAAATCATCAAACTTTGTGGTTTTAAGGAGATAAACGGAGAAAAAGATAGAGGGTGGGATTGTTTTGTGAGGCACTGTATGTGAGGTTTTACGGGCTCAGGGTGGAGAAAAATGGATAAAATTTTAATTTAAATCAAA
Source organism: Brachyrhaphis roseni (assembly GCA_903066815.1). Taxonomy (NCBI): domain Eukaryota; kingdom Metazoa; phylum Chordata; class Actinopteri; order Cyprinodontiformes; family Poeciliidae; genus Brachyrhaphis; species Brachyrhaphis roseni. The sequence continues at coordinate 117,392 of CAEFZY010029650.1, read as the reverse complement.
ACGTAAGTGAAATCAAATGTCGCCTGTATGTCGTCATTGCAGGCTGGTAAAGTGATGCAGTGCTGGTACTTCTGGCTGGGTCTGGTCCTTGTGCCCACCGCGTGTTTACTCAAAGATTTTGCTTGGTCTGCGTAAGTAGAGCACATTTAACATAAATACATTATAAAATCTACACACAGGCTGTATAAGTTAAGCGAATCGTTTACATAACCCATATTGAGTCTATGTCAACACTGACGCACAGCGGATTTTGAGCTGCATGCATCTGCAAAGTGAAGTAATCCAGACCTTGTTTCACTTCTTTTTTTTCTTTTCTTCAGGACACGTCGCACTTTGAGGAAGACTCTGCTGGAGGAGGTGCAGGAGCTGGAGGCGCGGGCCGTTGACCCGGGAGCCGCGGTGCTCAGGGACTCCAGCGGCCGCAGGTGCAGTATACAAAAACACAAATTAACGTCATCTCATCAACATTGAATTTTTTTGGTATTTAATCTAGATGTTTACTTTGGATTGGTACAGTTTTCCTTCATTCTAGATCTATTTCAGATTTTTTTGTAAATATTCTGTATGCATTTTACTCTTCATGGAAATAAATTAATCTACCCCTGTGGCACTGCCCACAGGGCTGAATCCAAACCCGAGGTCCCATAGACCCAGAACTCCTCCACAGAGGTAGTTTTTAGGTTTACCCTGTGAACTCTGGCCTTACATGACTTGCGTTTCTTGTTGCATGCTGACTTTTGAGTGACACTCGCATGGTTTTCTCTCAGTCACATCTGAAAGGTCATGTATATTCTCTCTCCATTTGTCTTTAAAAATTTCCATTCCTCTGGATTTTTTTTTTTTTTTTTTTTTAGGTGGACCAATTTGAACTGCTGTACAGACCTGGTGTGTTTACTGTTTGGCTGTAGCTCCTAAGGCTGTGACTTAGTGGTCTTGTGTGTGGTGTTTGTAGAGTTGTGTTAGAGTGAAATGGACCGAGGATTCAGTTAGTGCAGAATCCACAACCAATTTTTCCGATTAGCACCTCCGGTTAAAACCCTAATATATTTTATTATGCATTCAAAAACCTTGTTTGACTTCTGTACACACATTTTGGATTGTGAATATTGAAATGAAAGAAAAACAACCACTTAAACATCTTGTAATGGAGCAAAAAAGTGTAGTTAGTATGAGTCTAACTACATGAAATACTAAGTCATGAAAGGGTCATCACTTTCTAGAAAACAGTTGGCATGTGATACAACTAAAACTTTCTATCAGTAATAATTTTATTTATAAAAAAAAAAATAAAACATAGTCCACCCCCAGTATTTGCAGAGGTTAGGGACCACAACAACTTGCAAATTGTTGAAATTGGCAAATTCTGAAGTCCTCGTCTACTAACACTTACATTTGCATATTTTAATAGTTTAAACACCTTAATATGCACAGTCACAGTCTTCTTTATCAGCAGAAAGGAAATGAAATGGCACTCCAGGATTGGCTGCTTTGTAAACACCGTCCAATAGCATGTACAGGAGTACCGTGCATCGGTATCTCAGCTTCATAAGCCGTATTTTCTCTAGAATATTTTTGATATGCGAATACTGAACTGAGGATAGACGGGATTCCAATGTGCCATCTCTCTCCAAGTGTGGTGGAAAAACCAACTAATGTCCTTGTCCAACCTTGATTGTCTTGATTGTCTCCATTAAAACTCCATTCATGTAGTTTTAATCTAATTATTGCTCAGACTGTAGACTAGCCATTTCCTCACATGTGAAGATCAACATGCGTGTCTTATTTGAATGGCATGTTTTTCTTGAAGCGTAGTCACCACAGGGAATCGGTAGGTTTATTTTGTAGGGTTTGTTGCCAATGTAAGTGTAGATCATTTTCTCTAGAAGTGCCAGTAGTGGTGAAGGGTGTTCCATGATCCATTTTCTAACTAAAAAAAAAAAGGGTTAAGGTAGCTCTAACTTTTCATCATCTGATATGTGGAGTGTTTGCTAAACTCTAAACTCAGCTAGCTAATTGAATGAATTGGAAAACCTAAATTGGGCTTCAGGTTTCCAAAGGATGAGTGGGGGAACCAAACATATGGTCTCATCCTTAATCAAACTGCTTTCCAAATCAGAATCATCACCAGATCCTTCCATCCGCTCCATTTCAAATCAGAGAAGGAAAGTATGGCAGGTCAGAGAAGCAGCGGTAGGAAACACTGAAATGAGAACACATCTGTGTTTCAGTGCTGGATTTTTTTATGTGTGTGGAAGAGTTCAAAATGGAGCATATCCTTGGGCTCCTTTTGAACCGGCAGGAATTTGAGGGGAGAAGGCTAGCCTTTTTAGCCTTTTATGATTCAGCTCTGTCATCGATCTAACAGACGTTTCTTTTTTCGAGGCCAAAGAAATCCTTGAGTGAGCTCAAAAGCTGTTTGTTACTTCTCTCTGGTAGAAACTCGGGGGAAGATTCCCAACAGTTTCCTGGCTCCCGGATTCAAATTGTAGCCCGGGGCATTCTGGCCCAAGTTCATAACTAGCCCACCGATCATAATTGCTGCAAAATACATCAGGTTTCAGCGCAAACCCCTCGGTTTCACGCTGTTTAAACACCAGAGGATATAAACTTAACTATACATCCTGGTCGCTGTCGGCGTCCTAAACGTTTACATCCCGTGCATATACTTTTATGGCTGCCATGATGGTGATGAGACAGGGAGGGAAATTCATGATTGTGTGTGTTCGTGTGGAATATGTGGCCAGAGCTTAGTTATTTTTGGTCAGGGGAGGAGAGGAGCCGTGACGGCGTGTGGTCTTAAAACAGAGGGGCCACTCTTCGCCGTGGACAGGAGGAGTTATGAGGAGAGGAGAGGAGCCGGGGAGAGAGGAATAGTTCACTGTGCATGGCTTGTTTTTCCGCAGGCAGTTGTTGGATTACAGTTGGGCTTAATTAAATCTCCAAAACATGCATCATTAAATCCCTCTGGACCTAAACTCACTTTACATGTTGATCAATGTGCTTTGATTTAGATGCAATCTACCATTAGCCCTCAGTATTGGAGCATAGTTTTGATATTCACTCTGAAACTGCAGATTAATCGCTCTGCCTTTCATCCGTGTTGCAGTCTAAACGAACGAGCCCATCTGCTGACAAGAGTATTTAGGAAAACGCCTTCAAGTGTCGGACGCTCCAACTCGGTGCAGCAGACGGTGTCACGTGAGTTTCCTTAAACACGGTAGTGCAAAAGTATTCACACTCTTTGAATTCTTAAGTTTTGTCGCCTTACAGCCTCCATCTTGTTTTTTTTATGCAATAGATCAACAAATATGAGCAGCATATTATTGTGAAAAGGAAGGAAAACAAAATGTGTTCAAACAGCATGATGCTGCCACCACCACAGGGATGGCAGTGTCAGCTTTCCTCCTTTATATTACCTTATATTTCCAGATAAGCTGAATTTAAACTGAGCTTAAATCACAGGTCAACTCAATTTAATAATTTGTGGCCTTCTGGAGGTAATTGGTTACACTTGATTTTATTTATAGTTATTAGACTAATTGAGGCTAAATAGAAATGCTCTGTTTATTTAAATAAAAAGAACTGAACATCATGTTTTCTTTCACTACAGTGCTCCACTGTTAAATTACATTAAAGATTTTAATTCCAATGTGACAAAATGTGAAAAAGTTCAAAGTTTGTGAATACTTTTTTGAGTCTGATAAATGCTCTGGACAGAATAAAACCAGTTATTCTGAGAAGAAAACCAATGTTGAGTCAAGAGAAATTTTTAAAAATTACCAAATTTGTTTTAATCTTTTATAAAAAAACAAAAAAACAAAAACTAATCTAGAATATTGAAAGAATGTGAGAATTCAAATTCAAAGCCTATTAAGTAAATTTCGTTGCACATAAAGTGATCCAAAAGGACAAAATGGTTAATGTGGAAAAGCAAATATTTAAACACTCAAATACAAACGGCATTGTATTTGATAATTGATCATTCAAATTGATAATTGAAGTCTCACAGTGGGATAAGTTGCTCGTTTGAGTGTAAAAATGTAAACATTTCTCTTGTTTTGTCCTTTTTCAGATGGCTATGCTTTCTCTCAGGAAGAGCACGGCGTGGTGTCCCAGTCCCAGGTAGTTCGGTCCTACGACACCACCCGCCAGCGCCCCAGCCTCTAGCCGCCTCCGCCCGCCCCGAATGAGGCGTTGGCTCAACGTAGCAATCGTTGTCATAACGACAGCCAGATGAACTTCAGAGCCACACTCTGACCGGCCTCTACCGTGGCCTTACCGAGACAGTGACGTGACCTCCCTGTCACTTGGGGATGGGAGGGTCACGGTCAGGTGGGGAGGGGCCGTGTCTGGTGTTCGGAGGACGGGACCAGGCTAATTACTGAACAAACTCCTAAAAAAGCTGCACAGGCATGAGCAAACCATATCCCAGACATGCCAAGTCGAACTCAGAGACTTGTACCTGTATACACCTCAGATCGCTTCACGCCGCTGTGCGTCGACGTGTGTGTGTACGTGCGTGTGTGTGCGCCTGTTTCAGTTCGTTTGCGTCTGCCTGTGCATGTTCGTCTGCACACCGTGGCGCTGTGCGTGTGTGCATGTGTTGTCTACGTGTGTCGCTTCCACGGTTACCACTCATCTCCAGCAAGGAGGATTCGGCACACCTGTCGTCATGCAACGAAGCGGAGACAGATGTCAGAATGATGGAGTGCGGGCTAAATTCCTCAAAAAGGATAGAAGGGGGCTCTGCACCACAGCTACACACCCAGTTTTGGCTCCATGGCAGCACCAAGCTTCACTGCCAAACACCACAGAGGTGCAGCTGAGGCAGAACACCCCACCTTAAACTTGGACCACCACCTTGCTGCAACACCCCTCTGAGACCTCCTCTTGTTTATTTCTTCCTCGCTCTTATCTCTGCATCTCATTGCATTTCTGCAGCCGCCATGTTCATTTTCTTCTGGACAGTTTTTAGGTCTGTTTACACTCGTCTAACGCCATCAGCTGATGTAGAAGCAGCATGCCCGTTTTTAACGCTTTCCCTTCGAGTTCTGTTGGGATATCTGCTCTTAACTAAACATTTTATTTTTATTTTTTCAATTAAAGTGGACATTCATGTGTATGCATTTATATATTCTTTTCTTTTTGACGTATGTTTTTGTACTCATAAGTGGGGGAAGACCCGTTAATACCAGAAGGAATATTTTACTTGAACCTCTACTAACAGGCGTCCAAAAATGGCGAAGGGATTGGATTGAGGACGCTTGCATGAATCATGTGTTTCTCTGCGCTGTCTGAATGTCCATTGTCTGTGTGCTCTATGTTGAGGACACTGCTTTAGGAATGCAAGATTGAAGGGTTTGTATGGGTGGGTTGTGAGAAACGGGTGGGGGGGAAGATGTCCATTCTAGTCCTAATCATTAAATCTAATCAATCCATGGCCCGAGCTCATGTCTTTGTGTTTTCACTGCTGGTTGAAAGGTTTTTGAGTCCAGCTGTAGCTCCAGGGAAGATTCAGAAGTTTCTCTCCTGTTATACTCAGGCTTAGACTGTGTGTGTGTGTGTGTGAGTGTGTGTAGACCACAAGGGTTTGACATGAGACACGTGCAGTGTTGACTACATTTACTAGCACCCCTGGTAAGGATGTAAACAAAGCCATAATTACATTTTAGAAAACCTTTAATTTGTGTATGTTATTTGAATTAAACTACTTTTAGCAAGCTCACTAATGTAACAATTATTGGTACCTGTAACAGTTACCATAAAATAAAGAGGATCTGCAGTCAACAAACCAGCCATTTCTGGAATAGGGAAGAAAGCCATAGCAAATCTCAGGTGGGGCTGGAACAACCAAAATTACATTTTTGCCGTTAACTCAAAACTGTATGTGCCGTTGACTAGACCATCTCAAATGCATGATGCTACCAAAACCATATTTTACCACAAGAATTGAGTTTTTCTGTAGTGATAAATCCAGGGCTCCCCTGGAGAAAACCTGTTGGAGGCTTTTAAGAGTTCACTGGGTTGAAGGTTCACCATCTAGCAGAATTGAATGGTTTGGATTAAATAATCACTGCTTTCACAGATAAAATGTTACATACCTAACAGATATTCTTGTTGCTATCCCAGAGACGTAGTTTATGTGTACAAAACACATTTTCAGTGACTTTTTCTCAACATAAATCATCTTGAAAACTTGAGATGAGCTGAAGAGAAACGACTATAAAGGTTGAGCCAGGAGAATAGACGATCTGGTCAAAGATCCCGCTCTCTCGGTGTGTGTGGGCGTGTGTGTGTGTGTGTGTGTGTGTGCGCTCCAACCTTTGAAATATTCCACAGAAAATACCGTCCTATTGGCAAAAGAAGCTTCTTACACTGTATTAATAGCAGGGGTGCCAATAAATGTGGCCAGAATCAAAGTTCTCCCACACTTCACCATTAAGCTCAGGAGAGTCCTCACAGTCAGATCATGAGGAGACCCCCCCTCCCCCTCTCTCAGCTGGAGATCCTGTTCCCACCCACCTTCCTGGATGTCGCCCGGCCAAAACCAACCACAGCTGCTGCTGGGTGGAGAATCCAACTTTGGCAGGAAGAAATCCGTTCAGTTCTTTCAGTTCCCCTCCAGTGGCTCGTTCCACTTTATTCTTTTATTTCTGGAACCCGGACTTTTATGCGTCCACGTTTAAAGTTTCTTTGTGCTCTCTGTGGGAAGCAGACTTGTCTGTGAGTGTGCGTCTTGTACTTCTTTGTTTGGCTGTTTAAAAGGGATTAAGTCGGCTCTTAAGCAACCAAAGTGTCTTTGTTTGAGAGTCACTTGTTCATCTGTTTCAACAAACCGCTGCGACACAAACTCTCATCAGACCACGTTTTGTTTCAAAATGTTTATTTTTCAAACTTATATCAAAGCGTCATCTCCCCCTGCTTTATATATTGTTTCAGAGGGAACGATAATGAATCCACGGTTTGTCTCACACAAGCTGCCCGCTGAATCTCACAATGTGCTTGGATTAGAGATGAGATGCACAAACATGCCATGCTTGGTGTAGCTGCATGTTCTCCTCAAGTGCATGTTCCTCAGCTGTGCAACATTCCACCAAATGACTGGAAATTAAGCAAGTTTTGTTTGTTTTTCCTAACCCACAGCCAATAACTGCTACTTTCGTGACTTTTTAAAGTGGAAAACTGTGACTCAAACCTGGCCTGACTCCCTACGGCTGCAAGTTCACTGAACTGTGCAGCGTTTGACACATGCACACACACGCACGCACACCAGTGCAGCGATACAACTCAATGAGATTTGGTTTTATCTGGTGCTTCTGCGCCCAACCTTTCTAATGCTTCCCTGGGCAGTTGCCCATGTGGCCCATATGAAAAGCCACATCTGCCTCTCAGAGGAAATAATTGATGGGGTTAGACTTTTAGATTCCTTCCTGGATATTTGCACTCTTGCTCATGTCACAGTAACACTTCCAGGGAACATTAACCACCAGCCTTCTGTGAATACTGCCCCATAGTTGGGGGGGTTGTGAGAGAGTTTCCGCTCGGGGCTGTTTTTTCTTTCTGGGTGGTGGGCAAAAGGCCTCGTGGGGGAACTGGTATAGTTGGGTGGAGCGTCACAGTCTGCGTCCCGTGTTCACTTCATTAGATTTTAAATGGTCTGCTGGGAGATTGCAACAGTCTTACACATCACACCACCTGCATTTCCCATTACACCCGGTTCACTCACAGCTACTCGCATAAGACCACATCCGTCCACGCTTCATGCCCACACTAAACGTCTGTCCACATGCTTTCTCTCCTCACGCTTTCAACACAAACAAACTGCACCATATTGTGTAAACTCACTCGCATTTATTCGCGGCCACAGATGTGCACGGTGCCTTAAACAAAACATGTGGTCTTGTTCTTTTCTGCTCAGAGATCCATTTTTCATGCTATAAATCAAACAGTCGTCACTCATTCCTGCACATATAAGCCAGCAAATCTCTTTTCACCGTGTGCGCAGAAACGCACGCAGGTCCGATTTGAGCTGCGTGTTGTACTGCATTGAACTGTGCGTCGTTATCCACCTGGCCCGTGGTAAACCCTAAAACATTCAGTTTAGCAGAGAATTGTTTATGGATCCATAAACCCCCATCACGGGTTGAGCTTAGCTCGGTGACACTTTGCCAAGAGATCATATGAAACACCAACACACAATAGCAGGGCAGGTCCAGACTGGGAACAGCTTAAAAAGTCCTTCATGTGAGTCCGGACTCCTTGATTTCTTTTCTTTTCTTTTTGTTATTTTCTCCACTTTGGAAGTGAGCCCAGACGTCCATGCTCCAACAAGATCCAGAGTGGTCTGCAAAAGTAAGCCACCCTCCCCCCTCACCTCCATCCTCATCACACTGTTACTGGAGGGCCTTTATTGTCACTGGTGGTGCTGGATCCTGCTGTTGGAGGAGGACAGGGGGACTGCAGAGGTCTGTATCCCCCCTGACTGTGGTCTAAAAAGGCCGCCGTAGGGGACACAGGGTGGGCATAGCCGATGTACTGTGGGTGCATGAACTGTGACTGGTGGGACATGATCTGGGTGGCCTGCTGGCAGTTGAGAACTGAGAAGTTGGTGGGCATGTTGACGAAGACGCTGGCGTCGGGGGGCAGACAGCAGGAAGCCTGAGCCCGCATTCGCGGAGCGGGACCGGCGCGGGCCCCGGCGGGTGGAGCCGAAGAGCTGGACGAGGTGGCCGTGCTGGACTGCCGGGACGAGGAGCCCCTGGAGCTGCTCGCCATCATGGGAATGGTTTCCAGGAGGCGGCCGCCGGTGCTTCCGCTTCCTGAGGCGCCAGCCGAGGAGAGTTCCTGCTTCGGCCGGAGGCAGCGGCAGCAGCACACGGCGACCACAGAACCCACCAGGATGAAGGCCACAAACACAGATCCCACGATCAGGAAGGGCACGTAGATCGGCACTGAAAGGAGGAGACACAGGATCATTAATCAAGAGTTTAATGTGTTTCACCTGGCTTCTAACATAAAGATTAAAGCATTTTCACGTTACTGCTACAGACAGAGTATTTCATGTGAAAGACCCGCACAGAGCACAAATTTATATAGCATAAGGAAAGTAATGCATGGTTTTCAAAATTTTGTGTGTTTTTCTTATAAAAATCTGAAAAGTGTGGTGTGTATTTCTTTTCAGCTTTCTGGATCAATACTTGTCTTTGTGGTATGTCTCTACCAGTTTTGCTCATCTAGAGACCGGTCTTTGTAACACAGCTCAGTCTCCATTAGCCTGGATGAAACACTGCTTCTCTCCACTAAATTCAGACTTTGACTAGGCCATCCTAACTCATGAATATTTTACATCCCACATGATCTATTTAAGCTCTGACTATGTTTTTCGGCCTCTATTTCACTCACTGCTAATGAAAAAGCATTCCCACAACATGACAATGCCACCGCTGTGTTTCACTGTGGGACTGGTGCAGGTCTATTTGCTGGCATCAGTATTTAAGAAAGCACCTTTGAGTGTTGGATGGTCCAACTCAGTTCAGGAGACAGTGTCTTTTGAGTGTCCTCAAAGAAAAAAGTTTGAACAAAGTCCTGCTATTCAGACCTTTACAAAAGCATTCACACAGTTGGAACTTGTTTTAAAATTTTTGCCACATAACAGCAATGTGGCAAAAATTGCTGTCGCCATCTTCATTGGAAATTTAGCACAACAACAAAAATGATGAATAGTTTTCTACATTTTTTGATGAAATAATTTGATATATTCCCCTCAGTCGTTCACAAAGCATGACACCGCCACCTCCATGTTTCACTATGGGGGGAGGACATGCGGTGTTTTTCTCTACTCAGGACATTTTGCATACAAGTCCAACTTTTGACCAGAGAACTTTTTCCCACATGTTTTCTGTGTGTCCTCTAAGCAAAACTGCCAGTGGATTTTATTTTTGAGACTTTTCCACAAAGGCCATAAAGTTGTGGATCTTTGCTGCTCCTCCACAGCTGCCATGAGTCCCTCCAGTTATTACTCTTGTAGTTTATGTGGGCCTTCTTTCTATTTTCGGATGATGGATGTAACAATACAGAGTCCAGAAGTTTAAATATTACGACACTGTTTTATAACCTCATCCTTCTTCAAACTTCGCCACAACTTTATCCCTGACCGGTCTGCTTCGTTCTTTGGGATTTTGAAAACATGCATGTAGATTTTCCGAGATTGTAACTTGACAAAATGTGGGAAAGGTTTAAGAAGCATGAAAACTTTTGTAAAGGTAGTAAAACGACAGACTGGACAAGGCAAGTGTTTGTTGCAGATTAAAAGACAAAGAGCTATTGGGGTCCCCAGGGTTTCTCAGGCTCTCATTAGCAGTTATTAACTTTGTTTTGATCTGTTTTAATCCTCCACGCCCTGCTGTGTCCTCAGCCTCCTTCACCCCACAGACTTCAGTGTGTGTAGGCGTGCGCGTGTGTGTGTGTGTGTGTTGGACTGGGTAATGTTCTTAAACCCAGCTGCCAGTGGATATTTGTGACCCCTCTTTTTCCTCAGCTATTTATGACTAAGCTTATGAAAATAAGTTACTTTAGCTGAACTGCAGCACTTGGCATCAGTTTAAAGAAAGGCTTTAAAGTGGACTGATTTAATGTTGCATTGAGAAGTTATTCCACTCTGTAAATCAGAGGAATAAGTCGGTTCCTTCTCACTGACATTTCTGAGTTTCTTTTTTTTTTTTTTTTTAAGTTAAAACAGCAAATCGTGCTCGCAGCTTTCACAGCTCCGCCAATCGGAGTCTGTTGTTGAACATGTAAAGTCTTGACAGTTTTACATGTGAAAACCTCAGTTTTAGTGTTAATGTGTTAGGAGAGCAGGAAGCGCTCCAGGAACAACTTTGGAACCTGATCAGCGAGAGTGTTCCAGTTTTTCGCCAAATGGGGAAAGTGCAGAGAGAGCGAATTTTGCCCAGACGGCATATAACATGATGTCACTCATGAGGTGTTTCCTGCACCCATTCATTCCCTCCAAACACAATAATATCCATGTGACATTTAAAGTGATTAATTTAGTCTTATTGTTCCCACAGGGTGTAGCTGAGCGTTGTTAGGAGGTGGAACTGTGGTCCAGTGAGAGATAGAGAGAGAGAGAAAGGTGGCAGCCTGCTCCAGTTTCCTTTTGTCTCTGGGCTCTTTTGAAATGCAACCGTTTGACTTTTTCAGAATGCTCATCAAAAGTCGCAGGGCATTAAAAGGATTACAGCATGATACTTTTCCAGAGAGGGAGGGAGGATCGCGGGAACATGAAGGAAAACTGGACCTTGACCCGTTTGTATTTGGTGGTATCACACCTCGCTCCGAGCCTCGCAGCAGAGATATCTCTGAGAGTCTTTCTTTCCCTGCAGTAACACAGCTTCAGTTTCAACATTTCTGCCTCCACTCCCCCTTTTCTCTGTGCTTCAAAACTTTTTTTTTTTGTGTGTGATTTCATCCCTTCTTGCAGATCTGCTTTTTCTAAAATCACCTTTTAAATCAACGGTGGAGGAAGGAAAAAAAGTCGAGCTTCAAGTTTTACTTGCTCAATCGCACATAAAATACAGTCTGGCATTTTAGTAAAAAATGCAAACAAAAGCCCCCTCACAACTGGAAAGGTGGGCGAACAAATCTTTTATTTTACTAGAGCTACAATGTTATACTTATATCACAACTCTACTTCAAACTAATGTTTTATATCCTTAATCCCTTGTGCTTTTTAAAAAAAATCTTTCGTCACGCTACAATGATAGCCTTTTAGAGTTCTATTAAAATTTGACCGTTTTAAATAAAGAAAATCTGAAAAATTGTCCATAAACACCATCATGAAGACCAAGCAACACAGCAGAAAGGTCAGGAATGGGAGCAATGTTCAATCCCTCATTCACCTAAAGTGAGAAAAGCAAAAGTCAGAGAAGCACCCAAGAGGCCTCTGGTAGATCTGGAGGAGAGCTACCAGAGATCCACAGCTCAGGTGCAATAACATTTTCTACATATCTGGCTTTTGTGATAAAAGTGCCAATTGAGATCAAAACAGAACTTTTAAGTCTCCATGCAAAATACTGTGGGTCAGAAAACTAACACTGCACATCACCGAAAGTAGAAAACCAGGTATTCTTCTCCTGTAGTCTCTCAATTTCACACTAAATTGTGCTGGTCTGTCATATGAATCATAATATAGTGGAAAAATGGAGGCATGAAAACCTTTCCAAGCCACCATTGAACTTTATTATCTAACTAAAGAATTGCAATGTACACCTGGACAGCTTGAGATCAAACGGAACCGAAAGTTTTGATAAAAATCTGACTTAGCTCTACGTTTAAATGCTTTAACGTCCCATGTATTGAAGGAACTAAATTGTGAGACAGTTGTTCTGTTTCTAGTGTCAATTCAGATTCCCTGAATCCTACCTTCATGCTTTGAGTGAATTTTTTAAAAAAGAGAGCAAGAATCGGTTTTCATGCACATGCTGGTCGAAGCTCCCCCATTGTTTTCCGTCACTCGTCCACACCTGTTGCTGCCGCTGAGCTGTGGCAGCCACGCTGCAGTTAAAAGCCCTCCACCCCCTCCACCTTTAAGCCCTTGTTTGGGGCAGAGTCTGTTTGAGGCTGGCCTGCCGGCCAGCCTCTGTCTCCTCGGGCCATCCCACGGGGATTCTCTTGTTCCTAAATACCACATGTTCCCTCATGTTGAGCACATTAATAATTTCCTGCCACTGTATCACTCTGGAATGATGAATAGGCCACAAGCAAGTGAAAAATGTGCAAAAAGCGCAAAGTGAACAAGGTTTTCCTGTTTGAAAATAACGTTCCCTCTGTGTTTGGTGAGAAAAACCAACCACTTTGAGGTAATTCTGGCAGGAGGCCACAGACTGGAATGTATATTCCTCTTCCTGCAGTGATAAGGTATGGAAGTTGCAAATGACAGGTTACATTGTATCTAGAAGACCAGGGATGAAAACAAGAAGTAAGCCTTTTCTGTTTTACTTCTTGACGCTTTTCTGTGGTAAAATGCAAGTTCAAAGACTTAATGAGAGATTACCTCATGGGAATGGTGGTAACGAGGAATGAGTTTGTTTTGTCAACAAATCAGCAACATAAGCTGAAAACTACAGGTTTAGCTGTTGTTTTTGGTAATTATTCCTCCCTGGATGTCAGGAGATTCCCCTCAGAGTGAATCTCCTAAAGCCCACAGACACCAGAAAGACCTCAGTAGGTGGGAGGTGGTTTGTTGAACAGGAAACTAACATGATTTGAGTTTTTTTTTCTTCCTTTATGAACAGTGCTGTCAGCACCCAGGGCAAGCCACTCTCCAAGATCCGGTCAAGTCCAAATTTGATCCCCGTGGGGACAGCGTGATTCGAGCCTGGCCCTGCTCTGCACTGTTACAGAACAAACACGGCTATTTATAAAGTGCAGCGGCATGGCACAATTTGCCATTTGTGAGGGCTGTTAACTGGTTTTTGGAGGAGTCTGCTGTCTCCTGTGCAGCTGTCGCAACAGATGAGTCCTTTTCACAGAGAGCCATGGCTGCTGTACGCAATGCTACGTTAGTGCAGGGGGGAAAACCAGAGCTTCACACTTTTCGGATTTGAAGATAAAGCCCAAAACATCCTGAGTGGAGGATTTTCATGATGTTGTCCAACCAACAATATCAAAATGTTCATATTAGGCTGGAATTTTTTTTGGGATGAATATAAACCTAATGATGGGCAATAAGGCTTTCTGCCCAAAGGGACGAACCTCAGAGGGGAAGATAAGAGGCAAAAAAATATATAGGGCTATATCTGTTGGAGATATGATGGTATGGAGAGCTAAAAGTGCCACAATCCAGTACATTAGTAATTGCTCACATAAATGCTTCTTTATGTGATTATTTACACAGAACTCTAATAAATAGCATCAATAAATAGAAAATGCTTATTTTATCAATTCTTTGAATGTAATAATGTTTTTAAAATATTTGAAACATTTAAATAATTCCGCATTTATTTGTTTGATATACTTGATTTTTGTTTTAATTATTGCATATTTATTGAATAATATTCTTCCAGTTCCTAGTGTTTCTTGTAAGTTACAAAAAGAACACAGTTTTATTTGGTCTGGTTTTTAGAAGCAGCTCCTCTGACAAGTGCGTCGCTTTTACTGGCATCTATTCCTGCCATAATCACCACTGACTCACTTTCTGGTAAAGCAGTTCATGAGTCAAACAGCCTCGTCTCAGAGCCCTAATTTCATGAATCTTTAGAGACTCTGAAAAAGTTCAAAATCAATTTAAGAACATGCTAAACCAACTTTTATATTCAACTTCCTTTGTTTAGTTTTAAGCATCCAGAAAAAGGTTGGGCCACTTGTTGTGAATGAGAATTGCTCTGCACGTTGAAAGGTGTAATAGTAGAAGTTATGGACTGTGGCTGGTTTTGACATAAGTGTTAGGGCTTTTTGCCAAGGGCTGCATGTTCAATGGGGCATAATAAAAATGCCAACTCTGCTTTCAGGAAGCCTTTTTTGCTATTCAGAGAGAATGATACCTCCTATAGTTCATAGGTGTATGAACTATAAGACTTTATTGCTGGACACTAAGGGACACTAAAGGCAGGTATTGATACTGATGTTGGTATTTGAATTACAGCCAATGATTTGGTGTTAAATTCCAAAGTTGTAGGGTCATTTCTTATGATTTCACCGCATTAGGATTAGGATTAGGATTAGGATAGCCTAACATTGAGGCAAATGTGAAACACGAATATTGAGAGTGGTCAAGAATGAAGTGGATTATACTAGATTGTTGGGGGCAAATGAAAGGGCTCGCCCGGGCCACCATTCATGAAAGAACCGCCACTGGTTCTGCTTTCCTACCTGAACGGGATTCCTTGTCCTCTTTGTTCTCCGTTCCCGGGACCTCAGCCTGCTTGTCGTTCTCGCAGCTGCCCTGATCCAGCCGCGCGTCCGTGCTGGCGCAGCAATATCGCAGCTCGCACTTCCCGCAACAGATGATCGCGTCCTCCCCGTCGATCTTCTCCGGGCACTGGAACCCGTCTTTCCACGCGCCCTGCGAGTCTCGCCACCCGTGACAGTATTCCCCGCTGGCCTTCACGTCTATAACGACCAAAAGCAGAGTCATAACCACGGAGACGGACATCGGGAAACCTCCTTCACGCATTCTCAGCCACACGCCGGTGCGTTTGGATGCACGGAGGAACGCTTTTTAGTCTCCTTCGTCAAAGCCGGTGTAGCGGATGATGATGATGATGATGATGATGATGATGATGATGATGATGATTTGGGTCAGAGTGGAAAAAAGACCTGAGAGGATGAAGGAAGACAGTTGAGGAGCAATCACAGGTGCTCATTTGTTGAGAAAATCCAGTGCGTAAAACACAGCCAACGTCTCCAAAAGTATAGGTTCCAAACTGTAGCCAGTGGTGCCTTAAGCATTAAATCTGGCCTAAAAAGAAAGTTAAATTAATATCCCAGCGGTGGTAAATGCAATATGTATAAAAGATGAATGGATTTCCCTTATTGGCACCGCAGTCAGGCTGTTCGTGTCTTCTCCCAGCTCTTCAGGCGACTTTCCTTAGGAATGCAGGGCAACCAACACATGAACCCCGATCCGTGGGCGCACAGCTGCTGCCCCAGCCAGTCCCGTGCCTAAAGATGCAGTTTCCAACTTTTCAGGCCTCTTCTGCATTGTTTAAAGTCAAAAGTCGGTCGGCCAAAACCGTACGTGGTGTGTGTGTGTGTGTGTTGCTGCTGGCTTACTGAACTGCGCTCGGCAGAGTCTGCCTTAGTTTTCGTTGGAGTGAGAGGGGCGTAAAAGAGACAGATGCAAATGAAACACCTTACGGATTCTTTGAATGAACCACGTCAAGTTAGAAACTGGTTCGTACAACTTCCTGTTTAGGACCTTCAAGTGCACACGCAGCCTGATTAATTACGGCTCTTGAAACCCAACCATAACGGAAAGTTTAGTGGAAGAAAAAATGTAGAAAAAGATGCGTGAGTGAAAAAGGTGAGGCGAAGCATTCAACGCAGCATCTCCATGCACTGTTACTCCTTGATGCAGTATTTCATGCAAAAGGAGCCCCAACCAAGCACTGAATGCAGATGTTATACAGAACATTGACAAGCTTTTCTGTAGACAAATTTATTCATCTTTTTTATTTACTTATTTAATATTCTATGCCTCCTGAGAAACTGACTTTGGGTTTTTATTAGCTGTAAGTCATAATTACATAGAATAACTTTTTCAGTCATATTCTTATTTCCTAAAATGCATTTGTAAATTGAACCATGAGATTAGTATATAATTTAGCTGACAAGTCTGCTGGGTTAGATGCAAAAATATTTGCTTTTCAGCAGCAGGTCAATTAAATATTCTTCATGTTGCTTAATTGAAATTATTGAATCATTGAATTAATGTCATGACTAGAAGAACAAGTGAAATGACAACTCCTGCTTTACAAAACAAAGCAGACCTAAATAATTAAAGCAATAATCGTGTCAATTATAAGAGCAAGACACAGAGAGCTCAATGTGCCTCATAACAAGTAACAAATGTTAACAGATTTCTTATCTGCTGCATGCTCGTTGCGCAGATCCTAGAAGTTATTAAGGAGTAACAGAGTAAAAAGGGTCTGAATACAAATGCACACCATCGTATATGTACGTATGACATAAATGTTCTTTTCTGCAACGTTATGTAGTACTGTGCAGTGGCAGACTACATCAAAACTCAGAAAAATAGAAAAACGCTGTGGTTGATCAGAGAGAAAATTAAAAGTGTATTAAAACGTTTTAAGCCTTGGAATACAGAGTAGGAACGTCAGGTTATTTAATACCACAATTCAGTTTTTAATTTAATTTAGGAAGAATTTCTGGCAAGGAAATTCTAAATGAAAAAAAATATATATATATATTGATCCTGAGGCAAAGATTTATTTATTTTTTGGCAGTTTGGCATTTGCCTGCAGCTCTTTCTTGTTCTTTTTCTCAGCACACATATTAATATTAGCAGAAACATTTCCACCTAGTGGTGTTGACCTGCATTCACACTTTTGCTCTTAATTCTTGTTAACATAGTGGCAGTGAAGACTAGACTGAGGTTAGCTGTGCACATTTGAAACTTTTGTCCGGATCTAAGAGCTCTTTTAAGACTAGTAAAACGTGCCTGCTAGTCAACAATGTAACTGTTTATTCTGCAACTTATACAGAAATCACAGTTTAAATGTTATAACTCACTCATTCCCCTGTGGTGTGGGGTCATAGTTCAGATGTCTATGTGCGTTTCTTCTTTCGTAGTGTTGCTAACAGATTATTTCTATATTTTCACTTATTATACAGCGCTAGTATGTTTGTGACTATTTTAGTCAGGTAGTGAAAAGTGTTTAGTTCAATAAATCATTCATGCAGTCCATCAGTCAGGCCGGTTGGTGGCGGTAGCGAGCCTTTAAGTTTGTTCTGCGATCAGAGGAGGAAGCAAGTGTATCCGTGGTAACAGTACAGGAAGTGTCGCGCGACAATTTAAAAACTGTATCAAATTTTCGTTAGCTTTTTGTTATGCTTATATCCCCGTAAAATCTCCTTTTCCTGCTCATTCTTCCTCTTCACTGGTAATGTAAGTTTTTTTTCTAGGTTTAATTTGCCCTGAAGCCCGAAGCAGAGGTTTGAAGTAGTGGAAGGTCGCGGTAGGTTCGTGTTTTTTTTAACGCTTCTCAGCTAATTTACTGTCTGAGCAATGCTTTTGAGAACCGGGCGTCCGCAGCAGCAGCAGCCCAAAGGGAAAAGACTCATTCGCCCTAAGAAGGCAGCAGCTCCTAAGAAAGACTGGGTGGTAAGTAGCACGGATTATTTAATTAAGCAGGGATTAAAGACATCAACTTCTGTTTGCTTTGAGCCCTCTCTGAAAACGAGAGGCAAATTACACCCATTATTTATTAAAATGAAGCGAAAATGGAGACGCTCATTAATCAGTATTTTAGAGCCACCATGACCCGAACAAACATGCTACATTCATTTTTGTGTCACTTTATCAGTCTCTCATTGAATTTCGGAGGAACTTTGGCTGACTTTACCTGCATATGTTGCTTTGCCCATTGCAATAATTCACTGGTGACTAAATACCAGCACGATTCTTTTAAACTTTCTGATTTTGATTCAGGCTGATTCTCTTAGCAACATTCTTGAAACGTGATACATGTTTTGGCATACATTACTGTTTTCATATTAATAATAATCCTACTAAGTGAGTCTTTTAGAAACTCAGATGTAGCAGGTGGGATTCTTATACCAGACCTTTTTTTAAATACACTTGAGCTTAGGTTTAGTTGTCGGAATGTGATTCTTTTTATCACTGGATATGTAGAACCTCACAACTTTTGTTGCACTCATATCATCAAGACCTACAATCATGTTTTCATTTTCATATTTTGCTGAACAACTTTATTTTAAAATCTAATCATTGATCTTTTTGTTTCAGAGCACTGTCAATGACCTCTCTGTACACAAGCTGAGTCCTGCTGAGCTGGTAAGGTCTTTTATTTATTACAACTTTTTTATGAGGGAAAATGTCATAGTGTGAATTATGTACATAAGAATCTAGTCGCAGTGTTTGATATGTGGTTTAGTTGCATAAAGGACTTCTTCCTTGGTTACGGGGCATATAAAAAGTATCACACCTTGGATGTTTTGCTCTTTTATTGATTGTAGAAATCAATCATGACCAACAAAATTTGGCTCTTTTTTTTTTTTTTCTCATTTAATGCCAATGTGAAAACCGATTTCTTTAAAACTAATGACAATTAAATAAAAATATTTTAAATAAAATAAGTAAGTGCATAAATATTCACCCTCATCAAGCCAGTATTTAGTAGATTCATCTCTGGCTGCAGCCGCAACATGGAGTCTGTATGGATAGATCTCAATCAGACTTGCACATCTGGATGTGACTTTTTTTTTCTCTCCGCTTCAGTGTCATCGGCATGAGATCCACAAGTCTCACAATAAAGCTGCAGCTCACTGGGAGCTCAGAGAGAAAGCCCTGAAACATCGTCTCAGACACGCCGGCAGCTCCCCAGGCCTGGACCGCACCAGCCTCAGCATCATCAGAGATGTGTGTGAAATGAATAATCTGGGTTTCTTTTTTAGTTTTCCACACAGTTTCAAACACAGCTCACTGGAGGAATGGTGATGTGTTGCTGCAGGTTTTCTCTGAACAGCCGCTGCTGCATGATGCGCTAGCCCAGTCTGACAGAGCCTTGGCCGTGGTCAAAGACCTGTTTGGAGATGCTCCACGGAGGCAGACTGGTGAATGTTTCTACATGAACTCTCTGAGATTATACTCATTTGTTTCTAGAATATTTGTCTCTTTAGATGCCTCTTTCAGCTGTATAGTTATTGCTACATGTGTACATCTGCAGGGCACCCCAGTGTAACTGTGGCTCCAAACTGTGACTCTGACTCAGAACTGCCTGTTCTCCAGAGACCTGATCCTCCAACCCAACTGTCCCTCCTCAGCCAATCCGTAATGGATCAAGAGGTATGAAATGATGACACTTTATTATCTTTTAGATTTCCCTAAGGTTATGATGGCATTTTTATAGGCAAAATTGTTTTTTTCAGGCACTTAATGAAGTAGAAGTTTCAAGGGAAGATCTCAGAGATGAGGATCTGTCAAGCAGTTCAGGGAGTCGTTTCATCAGAAGGTATTAATCCATTCACCGACAACCTATTATTATTAAAGGACTCTGGGTTCACGTTCTCATTTGCATGATTATTGCTAAACTTGGGTTTAATTCATCTTTTTTTAGCCTATCCACCTTCTGAAAGATTGTTGTTCAAATCCTTTTTCCATGACTCAACTCTGGGTGATTCTCTTTCTAAAGAGCCAATTCTAAAACAGTGCAATTAAACTTCTGTTAAAGCAACTATTTAGCATCAACTCTTCTAGGAATGTGAAAGGATTGGTTTTGTTAATGAGATGAAGCTTTTTGTATATATTTGACACTGGTTTAAGAAGAAAAATTCATAATGAATTCAAACTTTTGAGCCTGATTCCTTTTTTTTTTCTAAATCCTCCTTAGTGGTTGTTGTATTACCTGTTCACAAGTGAAAAAACTGCTTTAAAATTGTAATAATGTTAATGTCAATGACTGCACAATTACTGTGTTTGCAGGACAAATATAAGGAAAACAAAATCTCAGACCAGAGCGACACAGAAACAAAAAGGTCATCGTCTCAGGTCTCATGCAGGAGATAAAGAAAACATCCCTGTGACCCCCATCAGATCAGGCAGAGCACCTGACCCAACTGGTAAGCTTCATCCAGATGTTCTGTTTAATTGACTGAAGTTTGAGAGAAAGACTCATCCACCCTTTTTCATTCCAGCTCTCAATGCCACGGCAGCTGTTAAGCGTTTTCTGACCAAACAGCGTCCATCCGATCAAAACGAGGAAGAGGCTTCTGTCCTGGTTTCTCAGGTCCTGAATCCCGAACTGCCTTCACGCCAGTCAGGTAATATCTGCAAGAATCTAATTTTGTTTTATTTATTCTTTTTATCTTGAATTAATTATTCAATAATTGAGTTCTAGTGTTTCAAAAAAATCAAAAAATCCCACATTTTAAATTTTTCTCAGGAAGAATAAGAAAACACACTGAGAAGACCAGGAAGGGCGTCTGTCGGGCTTTGGAGCTGGATGGCTCCTCAGTTGCGTCTCTTAGTGGAGACCAGTCCAGCCTGGGCCTGCTGCAGGACATGTTGGGCCAAGTCCAGGCAGACTTGGACACTATGAGTTCTGATACAGCACCAGAATCAACAGGGAGTCCAGCACCCTATGGAAGACAAGGTCTTACCGGATTCTCTGTTGCCTTAGTCTCCACGATTGGACGCTTAGTCCAGCTCATCAGAAAGGTATGATGCAAAGTGGTTTCAGGATTGTAGTTCTGCTTCAAAGTGAATCTCTGCCCCAGTGTCAAGTCTGTAGCAGCTTCTAACAGGTTTTCTTTTCTTTTTTTAGCAGACTGCCATAAAAAGCAGATTTGGAGAAACAGTGACTAATTTTTGTCAGATTTCACATGTTCAATCTTTCATTATTTCCTTCTCTGCCTCCTTTCTGTTAGAGAGAAGCTGAAGCTCAGGAAGAAGCCGAGGAACGGCGGCGACTGCAGGAGGAGCTGAAGGAGCAGCGAGGGCTTATGGATGCTCTAACAGTTGAAACCATGAACCTGAGAGAAGAGGGCGCCGCCCTGCAGGTGAGTGTGGTTTTCTGTCTGGAGTGATAAATCATGGCATTCAGATAAGATGTCATTCCTCAATATTCATTCTTTCTGCCTGTTGTTGAACTGACCAGGCAGGGCTCCTGCAGCGGACCACAGAGCTGGAGCAGAAGCTGGATTCTGTGGTCCTTTTGATGAGTGGACTGGGAATACTGGGAGAACAGACAAAACCAAGCAGAGTCTCTGATGGAAGAGTATCCCAGATTTGTGGTATAGATCAGATGAATTTGGTTGTGCAGATTTGCTGTATTTTGATTGTAAGGTGTTGATAATAAATTATTGGTGTGCAGTTTGTCAGTCTTCTGGTGGTGAAGAGAAAACACAAACTGGAGTTTCTCCTGCCGTCCTCCTTTCCCCACCTCAGCAATGTGACAACTGGCAACAAAGTCCTGGTGAGTTTCCAGAGACATTAATTGACCTGTCTTCATTTTAATAAAAAAATTACACATTTTATTCCTTCCTTTGTTCTCCAGGAGGTCATGCGTTACCTCTGCAGGGACGCCTTTCCCCGTCAGACACCCAGCGTTCCTGTGAAAACGTCCAGTCTCGCTTCTCCACCTCCGCTCTCACGAGACGTCAGTCTGTCTCCTCATCGTCTCTCCCCTCTAATCAGCCCGGCCTCCTTCCCTCCCCTAAAGCCATGCTGGCTGAGATCGCTGACCTAAAAAGGCAGAACGACCTGATCAAGGCTCAGCTCAGCCAGGCAAAGAGCCTCGGGTCAGGGGGTGCGGGATTGGCCGACAGCTGCAACGAGCGGAGCAAGTCGAGTGCAGCCAGCAGCGCTGGAGAGAGGAAGATGACCGGCCAGCATCTTCAGTCTCCAGAGGGAACATCTTCAGCTTCTCAGGTGAGAAGTTTGATTGATCGTTGATTTGCTACTGATGCCTTCATCAGTAAAGAATGATTACTTTAAAAGTAATCATTCTCAATTATTATATTAATATTCTTTCATATCAAAACTGTTGTGCTAATTTTCACAACATAATCAGCAATAAAAGTTAGCTATTGTGACAAAATTTGTTAAAATTCAAATTCAATCAAGTTAATTAAAATGTAAAAACAATCTGCAGAGCTCACTGTCTTAAATAAGTAAACTTAAAAAAAACTGATCTCAAGATTGCATTAATTCTGTATATAGTACTGGTATATGCCACTGACTAATGACTTTTCCTATTGGAAAAGTAATTTTTGCTTTATGATGACAATATAGCAAGAAAATGTAGAAAAATGCTTTCCTGCTTTACTTTTATTGGCTTGATAGTTCAATCCACTAGTTAGTCGCTTGTCCATTCATCAGTTCATCCGATTTTGCATCCCTTCTTTCTTATCTGCTGTAGTATGTGTGCAGGTTTTGAGTCTAAAACCTATGTTTATCTTCAAATATTGCCTTAAACATGAGAAAGAACTCTGGGCACTTGAATCTATGAAAGGTAAAGAATTTGAACGTGAAAACGTACCATCTCTGTTCAGGCAGCGTCCTCCAGCACTCCGAGTGTGGAACAGCGCCTCCTGGAGCTCAACAGACAGAGCGCGGCAGCTAGGAGTCGACTGCTAGAGCTGATCGAGCAGCAGAAGCAAAGCGCTTCGCTCAGAATCTCCCCGTCCGTCTCCCCCATCCCTTCCTCAGCCGTCAGCCCGAACGCAGCAGGTACGATGAGTGAATGAAGCGTGCTGCTCTGCGACTCTTCTTTTTAAAGAATTAAAAGAAGAGTTTGATTTTCAGCTGAAGGACAGAGCTCAGAGGCGTCGGTGCTGCCGCCTGAAAGGGAGATCGGGTCTCATCGACAGTGAGTGACTGAGCAGATTTAGAGGAAATCTACACCTTGTATGCACGCAGCATGATTCACTGCCATTTTTGTTGCAGATGTGCTGGTTCTGATGCATCCAACAGTTTGAGTTTTGAGAGCAAGACTGGAGAAATAAAGGTGCAGACTGATAAACGTCACATTATATCCACATACTCAAACTGTGATGCTGTTAGATGAACTTAATCTTTTTCTTTTTTTTCTCAGCAAAACGAGAAACGGCGAGAACGAGAAGGATGGTTTTCTCTGGTCGCTCACACCAGATGACACGAGGGAAAAGACTAAACGAACCTGAGAAAAATGAATGTTTTTATTCTATTTTTCAACCAAATAGTTGTAGTGCATTTTTCATTCCTGCAGTTTATATGTTGGCTGTATGAAAAGTTTTACATCTTTTTATTTTATTTTATTTTATTTTTTTACCAGAGGTAATTGAGCAGCCTGACTGTTACATAGCAGTAAAATTGAAGTAAACATGTATGAGTGACATGAAGCCAGACTGTATTGTATATTTAAATTTAGCTTACTAACCATTTAGACAATTTTTCCACTCAACAGTTTGTTGTTACTGTTTTACTGCTTTTTAATTTTATTTGTGTTCAATATGTACAATTATCAATACAATTATCTTGCAAAAATGATTTAGCTAAAACTAACTGATCAAAGTCATGAGGATTAAATAGATGCTTCACAGTGGGTTTATCTAGCATGTCTTGCAAAGGTGCTTTATCCATTGCCACTGAACTTTTGTCATTGGTTTCTAACCACAGTCTTTTATTAGGATTTTTTATGATCTCAAGATCTCTAAAAAATATGTATTCTTTTCCCATAAAGTCTTTTAAATTGTGGAAATTTGATTAGATCATTTTCCAACTTTGTAAGTATGAAAAACTGAGAAGTAAGTCTGGACAGAGGTTTGAGTTTCCAGACTCCGTTCTTTATTACATTTCAAATGACACAATGAATCATTTCTGGAGAACAATTGTTTTTTTGGGTTTATATTTAGGTGACTCTTCCTTGACGTTATTATTTGTCACAAAGTTTTTTTTATGTGATTTGTCCCGTCCACCCAGTTTCAGAAATTGTACTGAGTGAAGTTTTTGTTTTTTTCTTTCATTTTTGTGGCTCTCAGATCTGGAATTTTTACAGACATGAACCTAGTTTGGACAATAAAGGTATAAAATATTACAAAATCTGATTTCACAAGTCTCCTAATCATTGTAGTCCAGATAATGTAGTCCAGATTCTACTAACCTAATTCTTCTAGATTTTAAAATGGAGCTAATCTGTTTCTCCAGGTACTAAAAAACAAAATTGTCCTGTGCTGCTGTGCTGAACAAGGTAGTAGTTCCATGATCAGCAGAATGTGGAAAAAGGAAAAAGTTCTTTTACAGTTCATTTGAGCATTTTCTGTTGATCAGTTTTGTCTTTGGTTGATGATTCAACTCATTTCACGTTTTGTATGTTCAGGGTGAAGAGGTGCAGGTCCATTTGCTGTCAGCAGGTGGCACTGTAGACTCAAAACGAAATTCAATTTGAAGATGAAACGTATAAGTTGCAGGATTATATTGGCATATAATCCTGCAACTGTGAGCAAAGAGCTTCAGAACAGCAAAGACAAGTTATTAGCGCTCAAAAGGACTCAAACTGTAATTTGTTATTCACTAAACAGCATATTCTGCGATTAAAAGGAGGCGTTGAGTGCTTATAACTGGGGTTCCTACAAGGCGTTAAACTATGGAAACACTTTAGGAAAGTAATATATAATTTCAAGTATAACTCTTCTGTTTAATTTTCCAGAACATAAAAAAAGATGATTTCAACAAGCAGTTACAGACAGAACGTCAGAGATGCTGCCTCTCTTTTCCTGAATCAAAATTTCCTTAAAACAACATCACACCCTGGCTGGCTTCCACTTGTCTGAGCTTCATTTTACAGTTTTAGGTTGACCCAGGGAGAGGTGAAAAGAGTTTCATGCTGAATCATTCGATCTGTGCAGATAATGACGATGATGTCCAGCGGGGGAAATTAAAAGAAGCAAATGTTGCAGATAACGACAGGACACTGACATAAAGGAGGACGGCGATGGCGGCCGTGAACCTGGGGGCAGAGGTCACAGCAGCGACGCAGTGGGAGGTGGGCAGGGCTCATTATGCCCGGGCAGGCTGGGTGAAAGACCGGGTGAATGGGGATTAACCTTAGCCCAGTGCCCCTCAATGCATTTTCCTTCACTGCAGGGGAAGTTCCCATGTGACCGCAACCTTCCTGCTTCAACTTAGCATGTTGGGTAAACTCCTAATATTCTCACAAAAGTTGAGTTATAGTGAATGTGGTGGAGGGGATATCAGTCTTGTAGGATGGATTACACTGAATTTATAGACACAGTTATAAAACTATGGGGAGGTGAGAGGGGGTAAGAATGGGATCTGTTTTCTTTTACTCATTTAAATGTGCCCCCACTTCACCTCAGTGAAGGACTCCAAAATCACTCAGTAAAATACACACTAAAGCTTGTGCACACACTCGAGGTAATCTTTTGAATCAGTAAACAAAGTGACACGGGTCTTATTCGCATGTAGCCCAGATTCTACAGAAAGCTGAACCATTTTATCTTCTTAATTCTCTCCATTTTTAATAGTGTTTTAGTGCAAAAAAACCCTCTGATTTAATCAGTAACATGATTACTCTTTTAAATGTGAAAATAATAAATGTTTTTTTCGCATTGATGTTATTCAAATGAACTTTTTTACACTACCTGGGAAACTTTTAGAAATGTATATTTTAAAAATTGTACATAAATATCTTTTAAAAATAATTCATTATGTATTTAATTTAATTTTCATTGGTTACAGTTCAGTTTTTTTAATGCCATACACCCTAACACAAACACTGACACAACTTTGGGATGTTAAGTCCATACAATTTATAGATAACTTGGATTTAAAAGCAGTTAAAAGAAAAACAAATGAACATTTCTTTCAGCAACAAATATAGATATGAATTTGATGATATACATTGGCAGTTAGTTATTTTTCCTTCCCGTTTGTTTTATTTTGTTGTATTTTACAGTAATATCAAGAACGTAGATAAATAAATAAAAAAAAACTTTCTGTCACAGTGTCAGTACAGGTTTACAGGCAACAGGGGGCAGTATTAATGTTTTGCTAGAGTTCTGTTTATCTTAGATTTTGTGGCTCTTATGTTGCAATGAGAATTATTTTATCGTCACTTTTTCTCTTTTTCATCATCTCCTATCTCTTTTTCAAACAATTGCCGAAACTTGTTGAATAACACTAACAACATATTTACTCTCTCAAATAATTTCACAGTAGGAAAACATTATTTATGTGATGCTTATTTTTTGTTAATGTGAAAGCAGTTGAAAACTGAAAAAAAGATGCTTGATGTGTAAGCTTAACCTGCTATCATTACCTATTTCAGCTTGCCTTGATGACGTTGTGCTTTGAATTATTCCTGCCCCTATCTAATAAAAAAGAAATGACCCTCAGCGTGACCTAAATGCGAGTGTGTGCATGGCGTGACATGTGCATGTTTGCGTGTGTGCAAGCATGCGTGTGAGTGGTGTGTGTGGACGCGTCCTCCACAGCTGCACGAGGTTCTGAACTGCAGCAGGCTGTTGGCTGCTGTGAAAATATTATTGCAAGTGTTTATTATTGCTTCAGTGTGAAACAGTGGGAGAGTTGTGTGTGCGGCACGGGCTGGTGGAGTAATGGAGTGCTTGCGTGTGCGAAGGGGTAGTGGCGTAGGGAAGGTTTTGGAGGAGAGTGGGGGGAGATCTCTGCCTTCTCCTGTTCTCTGTTTCCCACCGGCCAGCCTCCGGCCTGTGGCCCATTGCACCCTGGGTAATGGGGAGGCCTATTGGAGTTGATTAGTTCCGGCTGGATCCCAGATAGAGTTCTGACAGGCAGGAGAAACGAGCTCTCAGCGTGACCCTCCGTTTCCCCCCACACACCCCTGTCTCAGGCACAATGGCTAAAGGCAGGAAAAGGGCTTTTTAAACAACTGCACTTTTGCTCAACTCCACTCCTCTCCTCTTCCCCACCACCGACGACAAGCTTTCCACAGGTCCAAAAACTATGCAGACAAATAAACTGCTGGAAAAATAAAACGTTTACAGCAACATCCTAATGTCAGAGCACATTTTTCCTTCTACTTCTGATATGCGTTGTTTGTATGAAAGTTGCTACACATGCGTAAAGGAGTTGCATGGGGCCTGGCAGAGGTATTCATACCTGTTGAACTTTTTTTCCATTTTGTTATGGCACAACCATAAACATCAACGCTTTTATTGGGACTTTATGAGATACACAAGCACATCCTTAAATGTGTCCCAAATGCTTCTTTAAACATCAGATCAGTCTGACTTTTTACATTTTTAATTTTTTAATTTTTTTGCATATCCAGAGAAAGAAACCATTCTCTCCCAAATGGACTTTGACAGGGCCGTTTTAACACTGGAGTGAACTTGTTTACTGTTGATGTCATGCTGGAAGGTGAGCTTCCACTCTCGATGCAAAGCTTTTGTTGCCTCTAACAAGATTCTTCCAGCATCTGACCAACTCCATTCTCCCTTCTGAAGAAAATATCTCCACAGAATGATGCCGCCACCACCATGTTTCACTGTGCATAGGACAGTGCTGGTGTGTTTAGTTTTCTGTGAAATAAATGCTGGCATGTGGCTCCCACCCAAAGTTTACCTTACTGTTATCTGAGCAGAGCACCTCCACAGGACTTGTAGAAAACTTTAAATTAAAACAGCAGATCATTCTCCTTCATTCCCAATGCTGGATTCTCTGTGTTGGTTTACCACATGAAATCCCAAAACGGTACATGTACGACTGTGGCTGTGACATAAAGCAAAAGTGGAAAGCTTGTCGTACAAAACAAACCATGACATCCACAGATCTGGACAGCTATAGCACACACTGACATCCGCTGGACACATTCCTCAGCAGAGCAGCATCATTCCCCTCTGCTCGCTGAATCCTTTCCATCCTTTATTATTTCCCAGTCTACCTCCTTAGAAATAAAACCCCTCTCTGTCTTTTCTTCTGTCTTTCTCGGCCTCTTTCTCCACATATAATTGATTAAGGGCCGTTTTCATAAATCAATTTGGGACGCACATCAGTCAGCTATGAATGGGAAGCCACTCCCGCCTCCACCCCCCTCTGTGCGGCTGTATTAATCCACCCCAGCATGCCCTGCCACTCTCGCTAACACACATTGACCCATTCTTACACACATCTGTACGGCTTTCCTTTCTCTGGTTGAGGGGTTCTGGCAGTTGCAGGAGACCAAACATGGAGTATGCTAATTCCATCAGTGCTTTCTGAAGATGCTCGGATGTGAAACATGCAGTCTGACAGACCCAAAAAAACCCAAAAAAACCCCCAATAAAAAACTGTTTCTGCTGGGTTTGAACAACACATGCTGTTCTGCAGAAAAGTGAAGAAAAAAAAAACTGGGGGGCAAGGATTTCTTTTTTTTTCCTTTTGGAAAGAAGCAAATGTTTGTTCACTTTGCCTTCTGTCTCTAAGACAGATGCGTCTCCCTGCTGTTTATAATTACAGCAGTTTAATTGTCATTATTATCTCATGACTTCATCTGCCTTTCTTTCTTCATCTGCCTCAAGCCCTTTCCTCCCATTCGGAGCTGTTGCTCTGAATGTTTTGATACGAATGTAACCATGACACTACCATTTCTTATTAGAAAAAGCCTTTCCAAGCTGCAGTGCATTCTGGGAACATGCATGCAACAGCTGCAAGTGATATCCCCGACTTTCCCCTCTGTTCTCGGTGTGGATTTTCTTACGCTGCCCCCTTTTCCCCATGTAACATTCTGCTGCACCTTGATGTTTCTTTAAAAAAAAAAAAAAAAAGAATAATTTGTTCCCCTGGCGGCTCTTTTTGATTCTACCTCTTTTACCTTCCCCTTCATCTCTCCACCCTTGCCCCTCCATCCCCAGCTCCATGCTCCAGGGTGTTGGCTTTAGTGGCAGTGAAAGCTGCTTTGCCTTTAATAACAGTTTGTCTTAATGAGTGTGTGTGAGGGGGAGGAGGGGACACATGCAGCAGAGAGGGAGGAGCGGAGGGTCACAGCTGAAGCCAATTGCGTCCTTTTCCTGTCTGAGGCGCTGCAGGCTGGGGTCAAGCTCAGGGTCACGCTGGCCCGTCGCCCGCGCTGAGTCCCGGTGCCGGTTCTGAACGCCTGCCAGCGTGTGTGAGCGAGTTAAGAGAAGAGGGCAGGAGGCACATCTGTTTCTGATCCGCTCAGAAAGCCTGGCTCTCAGGACGGGGACGTGCTGGCGTGCCTAGTGGGGGGAGAGGGGGTGGAGAGGGGTAAGAGGGAAGGAAAGGAGATCGGGGGCGAGTGAGTGGTCACACGCAAACAGTGTGTGTTGAGTACAATGTGGAGAGATGTGGCACGTTTTAACCGCTTTACGTTTGTCTCCTTCTTCACATCCTGTAGTCATCACTTTACAATCCATTGAACAGCATGCCAAAAATATCCTCTCACTTCAACCCCTAAAGTCCTTAACAGTGAGTCAAAAATCCTTCAATTAAGAGCAGGAGCATGAGCAGCATGCTTCTCCATTTCCACGCTGCCAGACTTGTACTGAGACCCCAGTGAGCATAAACATTTGGGGTAAGGATAAGAGCCTGTTTATGCCGAGCTGCAGATGTGCAAAGAGCTGTATCTTGGTTCAGGGGTGCGATACTTTGCACGTTTGGCCTCACATAGTCCTTCTGATAATGATATTTAACTCAGACATACACAACTGGAGCCTTGTGCATTCATGAAGGCTAAAAGCACACCAGAACAAGAGACTTATAGAGTTAGAGGGCTATGGTGCATGCATACCGAGAATAAAGGGGCGACTCATTGTAGCAGGCCCTGCAAGCCAATCAAAACTGAATTTCAGTCTGCACAACTAACCCCAAAAAATGGGAATAAAAGTTTATTTAATATCTGTTTTTTTTTCTAACACCAAAGTGTGCATACTAGCTTTAACTTTTCCACATTTTGTTGGATGACAACTTCAACTTTTATATTATTTTATTGGGAGCAAAGCACAGTATTATTGTAAAACGGAAGGAAAATTGTGCATGTTTTTCAGAAGAGGACATGGAAACCGGATGAAGTTGGATGAAACTGAATACAGCGCAACTATAGATGGTTGGAGGGTATTAGATATATACCAGTGACTGGAGGGAGGACAACAAACATAAACATATAATAGTTCAAACCAACATATGTTAAAATGGCTTGACCCATATTGCAAAGAACTGTAGCTGTGCCTGCAGCAAAAGGAAAACCAAATACTTTTGATTATAGATTTTGAATCTTAATCATGCATCCGTTTCCTTTCACTTTGCAATTGTGCACAACTTTGTGTAGGTTAGACCCAGCAAAACCCATCAAATGCTTCAAATATTGTGGCTGTTAAGGGGGTGGGAACACTTAGTATGCTGCTGTGGATGCAGAAATTAAGTCAACAGGAGTTTTAACTTCAGCAGGTAATGAAAATGAGAACGCAGTCACACTGTGATGTATTTCAAGCAAACATCTGTGATTTATGACTCTCTTAACTTCCACAGTTGGTTTTACTATTACCTGGGATCTTTTTTTAAATGTTGCTGCAGACAGACTTTACAACCAAGATCTTTTAAAACTTAATTATCTGAGATGGTTATTTGAGGAACAACGTTAGTATTGTAGCAAAAATCCAGCCTGACTTTCTCCCCACTTAAGTCAAATCTGTAACATATGACTGCAGTTGGCTGCTAAAAGGACGGATTGATTTTTGTTGATTTGAAGACAAAAACAAAAATACTTTTGCTAGTATCCGGATAAAAATGATGATAGTTAAAGATATATTGCACCTTTTTCACATGTTCTCTGTTCCTCCACGAACACATTGCCCTGTGTTTCATCATGTTTAGCAAATAAAAATACGCTCCATCGTAATTTTGCGCATATTTTCACACCACAACTATTCCTTTACCTCTGACAACCACTTACTTCTCTGCACTTCTTCCAAACGTCTGGGTGAGGAAGGTATAGATGAGATGAAACGCCACGTCAGTCTTTGAACAGAGCCCATAAAACAGGCCCATATTGACGAGCACGACTAACAAGCTGCAGGGATTGGAAGAGTATATTTCACACACACACACACCCTTCTACAATATGTTTCCTCAAGTATTTCATTTTCTTTCCATGCTCCTTGAAGTTTGCCTTTTGTCTTTTAGTCACAGCTTTGCCTATTTTCTACACACATACCAAGCTTCACTTAATTCGGAGATCTTTTTGAAATGGTTTTGATATATTTTAATGCTCGTGCCAGAAGACGCTTCCAGTTTTCTTTTTCAAAGTCATCATTTGTTTTGCTGTGGCCATAGTTTCTGCAATAAATATCCATGCCCCATTAAACCCTTTCACATTTTGTCACGTCGCAACCACAAACCTCATCGTATTGTTGTGTAGGTCTTTTATGTTATGGGCCAACAAAAAGTAGCCAACGGTGGAGAAAATTGTTTTCTTTTATATGTGTTTCAAATAATTGTATTCAGCCCTCTTGATGCGACACCCCAAAATGAAATCTAATGCAACCAACCGCTTTACAGAGGTTTTCAACCAACAGTTTGCACGGTAGCCCAGAAGAGTAAACAAAATGCAAAAGCCACATCACAACAACAAGAACACTGGCGATCAAAAAGCATCATAAAGACCAAGGAACACAGTAGACAGAAGTCATGGAGAAGTTTAAAGCAGAGTTATGGTATAAAACGGAATCCTTACCTTTGAACATCTTACGGAGTTCTCTTCACCCATTTTCTGAAAATGAAGAGCTCCCACCCAATGTTTACCGTACTGTTGTCTGAAATGGGTCAAGTGCCTGACAAAACATGGTTTTCCACCTAGACTCTGTGCCTAGACTCATCAGAGAAGCCTTTGGTAACTTCGGAGGAGTTGCAGAGATCCACAGCTCAGGTGGGAGGATCCCTTTGATGAAATAATAATAGAACAGGGGCATTGTTCAATAAATAAAAGCAATAAGAGGTTCTCTTTGAACCTTGCCACAGCAAACATGTCGAGCAATTTGCTCTGACTCAAGGAGGCTCAACTTAAAACTTTTTAGCCTACATGCAAAGCACTATGTGTGATGGAAGCTAACATTACACATCACCGTTGATATGGTGGGAGGAGTAGCTTCATGCTATTATTCAAAGACGAGAAAATCAGAGATTCACCTCCCAGCAGGACAACAACCCAAAACACATGCAGAGCTACAGTGAAAATGTTTATAAATAAGTGTATTATACATAGCAAAATACTTATTACATCTATAATATTCTTATTATAGATGTAATTATAAGTATAAGTATATTTTGGTTTGGTCAAACGGAGAACCAAAGAACAACTTAGAATCTGTGGAAAGACTTTCATCACAGATTTTCTTCATCCAGTTAGACTGAGCTTGCACTTCCTTACAAAGAGAAATGTAAAGAACATCTTTAGATGTGCAAAGGCTTGCAAGTGCAATTTTACTGAAGGCATTCACTACTGCGGGCTGAATTGAAATGCACAGCACACTTGCAAGATGTTCATTTCTAAAAATAATTTATCATCTTTCTACCATTTCGTAAATAAAGACTACTTTGAGTTGGTCTATCATGTAAAATTCCTATAAAATACATAAATGATAGTAGTTGTGACAAACTGTCAAGATGTTCAAAGGCTGTAACACTTTTTCCAGATGTAAAACTCATATCACGTTGGAGCAGCGAAATCCTGGCTTAGCTTGAAAGGCGACCTTAAAATAGTTCAAGCGGGCAAGACGTCTGAATTTAGAGAACTGAATTCTCCTCTTTTTTTTGTACATAATGAACTATCACTAAGCTGCAGGGGGTTTAAAGGTCTATAGGAAGAACTTGACTAACTGCTTCAAAATGTTGAAGCTGAACTAATGATAAGCAGTTGCTTGCTGGACCTCTTCTTTGAAGTTGGTTCTGTCTGTTTCTCTTTTTCACTCTTGGACACAGGCCCTCAAATTCAGCTCATTGCTATGACAGCCATAATCGTCGACTGACTGTTCCAGACACTCCCCTCAGCACACCTGAGCCAGACGTTTATGCCAGGAAAATCTGTTCAGTCTCTCCATGCCCTCATCCTCTCCCCTCTTTCCGCACCCTTACAGACCCCAAACTTTGCAGTCCCCAAGGCCTTGCAAGCTACCCAATACTTAACTTCTCCCAAACCCCTGAACACAACCGTGACCTCCTATCCCAACCCTTCACTCTTCCCCAGCTTTTTCCTTAATTCACCCTGAGGCGCTTAAGTCACTGAGCGTTTGCCTCCTCCTTTCTGCTCCCCCTCCTCCACCCTTCTTGCTCCCGCTGCAGGCTACTCCAGAGAGGTTCTTTACAGCCCTGTCATCCCAGCCAGAGCAGTAAAAAACACATCTGGAATCATACTCCATGTTTCTACGCTCTTAACCCAGGTTCGTGAAGCCTTCGTCAATCCCTCCTCCCTTCTCTCTGCTCGCACGGCGAGAGCCATGCCGCAGGAAAAACACTCCCATAACGAGCTACAAACACTAAAATAACACTAGTACCCTCAACAAGATGCTTCTAATGAGGGCTGGAGAGGAGACACGCATTTTGATTGTGAGGTAAAGGCAGGGTGGGGTAGAGAGGCACACCGTGAAACAAGGCGCAGGCATTTTGGACTTGACTGTACTCATCGGCCCACACAAGCTGAGGCCATTTTGGATCATGGTCAGGCTTCAGTTTCCCTCTGTGCCTTAAGCCGCTTGTCTTCACAGGAGGAACTTGTTGTATGACTCTCCTTTCGCTCCTTTGAGTTTTTGTGTGAGAAAGTGTCTCTTGGTCTGAAGCGTGACTATATATACATTTAATAAGGGCCTGTGTGGTTAAGTAATAGGCAGTTGGGCTGGGCTATGGTGGAGGGAGGAAATGTCCGTAAGAGATAGAGAGCTATGAGCGCAAAGAGAAAACAAATTGATTCATAAAAACTGCCACCTTGTTTGTCTTGATAGAGATTTATGGGGAAACTGTTGTCCTTATGCTACAGTTGTAGGCAACTTTTGTTCTCCAATGGCTATGAAACAACTATCAAAGAGGTTCTAAAATGTTCTGATTTCAAAACCTTTTTAACTTCACACCATACTGCTTAAAGTCCTTTTAATGAAATGCAAGAGAAAGTTTCTGAGTGACCACAATCTGAGTCCACTTTGTGCTGATGCACACTGCCAGTGCGCAGGCTTAAAAATAGCTACAATACTTTTACCTTATTTACATACTTATGTTTTACAGTCACAAAAAGCAGAGGCTGCCATGGTGTGCAAGCTAAAGGAGCACCACCCATTGCTTTCATAAACTGTTTTAAAACCACATTTGTATAGTTGTGATCCACATTTCTGTTAAACAGTAGACTGCTAATTTGATACCAGAGCAGATAGCCTGACTACCTTAAGCGGCTAATTTCAGCTTCACGGAGTCCCGATTCTGACTGACAATAACACCAGCAGCACTGTGCACTGAAACCAACTCATGTGGCTTCCTCTCCTCTCACAACAATGGTTTTGCGCTGTGCTGAGCATGAAAGTGAAGCATCCACTGGGCTCCGGTCACAGTTGTAATTTGCAGAATTTTGGCCACAGTGTGCTGTGACAGATATTCGTTCGGCCAACGTACCCAAGATATCTTTCAAATTGATTTGCACTGAGCTGAATGCAACCTGGCAATGTGGAAATAGAACTCCTTCACAAGCCCTACGCTGGTTGATCATGGCCTCCATCGTAATTTTCTCTCCCTTGTTTTTTTCCTCCCACTCCGTCTCACCACAGCATATTTATATGCCATGTTGGTTTTATCACAAGACAAATGTTCTTCATTATAGTATAGCGCAAACTCAACTATTATCTACTTGTTGCTGACGTGTGACTAGTACAAGAATGGATAAAAATGCAATTAAAACCTCTCTATGTTTTCCCCTGCCTATTACCACAACTGAAATGAAGTTCTAGAAATCAGAGCAATAATATGCACATGAGATTAGGCTTCGTTTGGGGCCCATAAGCTTTTAACCACACATTTCCCTTATATACTTTTGATAGTCTGTAAATTTAGTTGGCATTAATCACAACTCATCATGGCTCATATCAACTAGCAATTATATGAACCTTTCAGATGTATCTAAAAAAAAATTTTTTTTTTCCATTTTAACCATTTATTCTAGCTTATATTGTTTTCTTATTTTAGTAAGTATTGTTAGCATTGACTGCTAGTCATTTTAGCTAATATCAGCTAGCCTTTAGCTGTATATTTAATTTATTAAAATTAACGTTGACCACTACTAATGTTAGGTAACATTAATATCTTTCATTCATATATCTAAAATTACAGTTAATCACTATTTTAGCTAATATTAGCTAGTATTTACAGTATGTATCTGTAGCATTTTCACCACTTATGCTAGCTACAATTAAGTTGAATTTCAATGCCTCTTTTTAACATTTGCTAAAATTATCCAGCATTAAGCAACACTGTAAAAAACAACATAGAAAAAAAATATCGCAATCGGGCATTTGCTTACTACTGTTGCGTATAATATAGTTTATTCAAACTCCTTGGCTGTTATTCCCTGCCTTTTCTAATGATTATAGATAAATGGGGTGGAAGATTATAAAGGAACTCCTACCATTTCACTTTTTTTTTTCTGAAATGACATTTTGTAAACTGACAAAAAACATTGCTTCCAGCAAAAAAAACCCCCAAAGAAAATAAAAAAACCAGAGGTTTTATAACAGGGTCTTGTTGCTCCCCCCTTGTTGCATGAACCCTTGTACATTGGTGTGTGCTGCAGGAGGAGACGAGGGGTCGAGTTTCAATGCAGAGGGGAGGTGCTCAGTGCTGTAAGGGGAATCAGAGCCGTGCTGCGGTAGGTATCGAGCGTCTAACCCAGGCCTGCCAGTGGAAAGCCTCTCTTCTCCCACTGCCAGAATCTTTCTTCTTTTTGTGTTTTTTACGTCTGCCAGACTTTAGGGGGTGGAGTGAGGGTGGGGTTTGGTAGTGTGCGTGCACGTAGGCGGAGGTGGGGGCGGAATCTGGCTATTAACGAGCACCATCGTTTTTCTAATTAGTGCTTTGGGGAATATTTTCTTAAGGGCTGTCGACCCTCCCTGCGGAGCCTTTTGGAGGAAAATGCACATTTATTTGAGAGTGTGCACATACGTGAGCCTGTGCTCATGTGAATGTGTATTTACTAAGTTTTGAGCCCAAACTGACTGTTTTCTCAGCTGAGTTTTGTCATTTATACAGTCACACACACCTTTGACTCACTCTGAAGGTTAGGATGGAAACAAGAACACTATCACACACTCTTTGTAGTCCAGGTTCATTAAATCAAGAGGCTTCAGATCCTTTCTTCTTCCTGTATTCCCAGAACTCAAGACCATAAGGAAATTTTCCTTTCTCTTTTCTTCCCTCTCAAAACTTTCTTCTCTCTTTTCTTCCCTCCTCTGCTGTTTCTTTTCAGTGAGTCCGCCGCTCTCGTCCTTGCTTTGATCCCCCCCCCTCCTTTTGCCCTCCTTCTTCTCCTATCCACCCTTCCACCTCCCTGTCAGGGCCTCCAGCCAGCTCGCTGGAGCGGTTTCCTGAGTCTGCCCAGATTAATGAGTGCAATTCGATGTGTATGTATGTGTGAGAGAGGAGAAGGGAGAAAGAATGCCTCAGTGTACCACAAATTGTGAGTGTGTGAGTTTGCATACTGTACATGTGTGTTGATGTGTGTTTGATCTGTGGTCTCCAAACCAAACTTTATTTTGTGGATTTTTTTTTTCTTTTTTAGTGCAGCGAATCATCAAAGTAAGTGATTCCGCAGAAGACTGGCTCACTCCGAGCATCTGGGCTGTTTTAAAAAAATTCCCCGATCACAAAGCAAACGGGATACGATTGCAATCAAGTGGCAGGCGCCTGAAGACTTAGCCAAAGTGGGCCTGAGTTTTACCAGCTTTGCCAGAGTCATTTTGTTTGGGGGCTGGAGAGGTCAGTTTAATGTAGCAGTGGATAAACCACAGTAAAGTTAATATAGTACAATATATCAATCAACTTATCGATACATAAGTCTGGAAATCTTCAGGAAACGTGTTGGACGGATAACCTCTACACCTCCCAGTTTAATACATTTTTTTGCTGCAAATTTGAAGAAGAGTTTCATTTATATTTCTCAGATTTAGGTCATTCATCAGCACTAAAATGTTTAAAATTTAAGTCAAGGATTATACAAAGAAAAAAAACAGGGAACTAATAATTATGAAATCTTTATTATTAAGCAAACTAAGATCCACGGTATAATTTTTATTTAATTAAAAAGGACAAGAAAATATAAGCAAATAATGACTACTACTTCTGCTCTATTAAACCTTTGGAGAAGAATGGAACCTTTCTTCTATAAGGTGAACATTGAAAATATTAAGACAGTTTAAACTTCAACCTTGGTCAAACGTGTCCATGTCTTTGTAGTTTAAAGAAAGGCGTTTTGAGCTTCAACTTAAAACTTTAAATTTAGAAAAACTGTTTGGCAGAAGCAATTCTGCGCTTCAGCCTGAAAACAGATGCCTCAGCGTGTCCAACCAGAAACAGCACAATAAAACAGGGAAAGGGAATTGAAAAAGAAAGTTTCTGGGTCAGACATTTTGCTTCTCTGAGCTCAGTTCTGTTGTTCCACCTCATTCTGTGACTGATGTCTTTTGGGACTAAAGAAGGCACTATAGAGGCAAGACTGAAATGCAGATGTTTACAGAGTTTGATAGATGTTACCAGAAAATGTGACCATATAATGTTTGATGATCCAATTAAACATTTCTACATGACCCGATTGACAAAATGATCAGTGAACAGCTAAATAAAGAGCTAAAACGAAAGATCAGTTCGGATAGCTCTTATTTTAAAAATTTTACCTTATTAGCAGTGTCACGTTTTTATCAAATTAAATAGGATGAAAATAATTAACCATTAACCATGTGGTCGGCTCAGGCTCTCATTTTGTGATAATAATTATCAAAATATCTGACTGTATTAGTCTAGCTTAGCATGTTGGAGTAAAAAGTGAAACTCATTTGAGTTTGAAAGGCTCTCAGTTGAGCTTAAGTTCTTCACCTTGGTTTAGACCCGGTGAAAGGAAATGCAAAAAACAGGAAACCCACATGAATCTTGCCCCAAATTAGATAAACATAGGAAAGCATACAATGCAATAAATAAAGGAAGAAATAGGCTGGTCTCTGTGTGTGTATCATACCGACATTTTTTCGCTGTTATATGGATGTGTTTAAAATTGCATCTGGATGAAAGATTCAACACAATATTTAAAGGTGATTAAATGTTACCTTTATTTTAAAGTGTACTGAATGTTTATACTTAATAAATAAGATACTTTCACTCATACTGGCATACAGTCTGATTTTTTTTCTTTTTTCTTTTTGAGTAAAACAGAACAAGATGTTCATATTTGGTAAAATGTTTTATGTGGCCAAATCTTAAAGCTCATGAAGGATGTAGGGATTTCATAAAAAACAGAGAAATTAGTTAAAAGGTTAGAACTCTGTGTTTGTACTCATGACATTATGGAGCTACAACAACAAACTTCAGCTTGTAAGCTGAAATAATTACAACTACAAATGATTCAGATTTCTCCATGAGCGCTAAAAATAATCCTCTGATGGAAGCCATGTGTTGAATTTTGGGGTGGTGGGTCGAGAGATTGTGTCTTTCGGGGTGAGTACGTGTGCGTGTGTGTGTGTGTGTGTGTGTGTGCTGTGGTGGGTCGCAGAGAAAAGGGGGAGGCAGTAGAGGGTGGTATGAATCAAACCAGAGAGAAAAAACAGTTTGTCTTTTCTCTGAGCTCTGATAATAACGCCACGTGAGTTCCCGCTGCACAGCGTTTATTTACTCTCACAACTCTCTCTTCGTACACACTTTCACTCTCTCACACACACACATGGACTTGAACACGCACCCTGTTGTCAGCACCACACTCACTAACATGGTCCCTTTGCTACGCACTCACAAATATGGATGTAAACATGTAATCACAACCATGCGTGGACCAGTGCAGCTCGTTGTTTTCACTTCTTCGCTCAGACAGACGGGAAGGAGGAGGCCTGATGGAGGAGAGAGGGTTCAGTAATAATGGCCAGGTGGTTTCAGTTAGGATGTGCTCTACCTGAAAATGTACGCATAGGGAAGGGAAAGACAGTGAATTAGCTTTCTTAGTCCTTTAAGTTTCTAAGAAATTCAACTTGGGTGGTTCACAGAAGTTACTCTCAGAGATGTTGTACTGTATAAACATAAAAATGTTTATCATGCCCTTAAAAGGTTACTCAGGCTACTTATTATTGTAGGTACATGAATCTTAAAGGCTTAAAAAGGAACGATTTGGAAAATAAAGCATGCTCTCTGTTACTATGCCAAAGTTATGTTGGCAGAGGCTGCAGCTTGAATCAATCTGCATGATCAATTGATCATCAGTTTGTTGTAGATCCGCCAAGAGTGGGATAAACTTTTGGATTTTGTTACAGGCTGATAGTTGAATCTATTATTGGCGGTGCATTCCTGAGATTTTCAAAGTTTCGCAGTTGTTCAGAAATTATTTGAATTATCCGAAGAGGCAGACCTTTACAGCTGACGGTCTCCTTTAGTTTAGTTTACAGCGCATTCAGAAATAAGAAAACTTTAAGGTTTTAGCGGTGACCAAAATGCTAGCAATTATAGAATCTTCATCAAAAACAACCTGTACCTTAAGAATGGGATACAAATACAATATCTGGCAGTATTTAAGGTTTACCACTATTTTAAAATGGCAAGAAAACAACTTTTTGTTGCAAGAAAATTGCCGTTCACATGAGAAATCAGCTGAAAAAGTTGACAGCAAACTTCTACAAAGATGTAGAA
This sequence comes from Brachyrhaphis roseni, assembly GCA_903066815.1. Lineage (NCBI taxonomy): Eukaryota > Metazoa > Chordata > Actinopteri > Cyprinodontiformes > Poeciliidae > Brachyrhaphis > Brachyrhaphis roseni. The sequence continues at coordinate 77,305 of CAEFZY010029650.1, read as the reverse complement.
GATTCATGTTGTATTTCACAGATACAAACCTTTCCAGTTTGATTTGTTTTTAATCCCTAATAAATGGCGTCTGTTTGATGCTAACCTTTCATTAATCTGAGAACTTATCCACTTTTCTACAAACTCCTCAAGATAATGTTAGCTTTTTTAAGGTTTGGAAGTACAGCAATTAATCCAAACTACTCCTTCACAGGTTTTCTCATTTATTGGCAAATATTGGCATTTTCTGTATTTACTGCCAATTTGTTTTGCCTCAAAATCTCACTTTTTGCTGGGATTTTGAGCAGAAATCCCTTCCCATCTTATAACGATCAACACACAGCTGCTGCACTAGAAATGCAGGTCATCTTCATGTAAATTGTGTTTTCTTGTTGGTGTCATGCCCTGTGAAGCTCATCAAAACTCAACTATAAAGCAGTCACTGTCACCGCGAATGACAGATGCATGAAGGGTTCATTTAGCGCTCTCTCTCTCTGTTATATGTTATGTACAAGCGGAGAATTTGCTGTGTGATGGTCCAGATGAGAAGAGGGCGGGATATCTACTGGGAGCGCGTGGTTGGACATCAGGCTCTGAGGCAGTGTCTGCTTATTTGATAAGAAGTCGTCCGTCAGGAAGGAAAATAAACAGCCGAGCGTGCTGCTACTGCAGAACCAGAGGAAGAGCTGTTACTAGAGCACAACACAATATTTACACTGCCTGTGTGCACACACACAGTCACACAGACCCTCCAACACTGGCTCAGTGCTCCTACCTGCACAGATTAAGGGCTGAGCAAACACAAGAACATGTGTACACACAATGTGCAGTGATTGAATTGGTTGGAGTTGTTTGTCTTCATATCTATTGGAGTGATTGGTTTTATTTACTCTTTGCATTGTCCAGTGTAACTAAATGTTCTCCTTACATGAAGCCAATTTACTGCAAAGTGCAAACGGTTTATATATCACTTAAGCCATCTGATATGTGTTTCTTTGTGCTTAAAATATTAACTGGCCTTTAGCTGTATTAAGGAGTTTTATGTAAAGTAAGCCAAACTTATTTTGTTTTTGTGTTCAGTGGGTCAACTGAATTACATATCATGGTCACTTTTTCTATTTGCTCAGTACTTTTTATTTGTTTATTTATTTATTTTTGCTGAAAATCATCATTCAATCAAGTTTACCCTCCTTTCCACTCTTAAATGCCTCTGGTGACATCACAAAAGGCACAAGAAAAACTGATCAAAGTTCTTCTGAAGGACCTCCAAAGTTGTTATCTAGCAGTTTTTCATTTTATTTAACATATTTTGATCATATCCCTCCTTCAGAGAAGTATAATTGTATTTTGTGATGGATTTATTGATTTTAGGATAATTTGGCGACAATAAAATATCTTAAATGATAAAATACAAGGAAGCAGTTCTTAAAGTCAAGCAGGGCAGACTGGGATTGTTAGATTTCATTAGCAAAGATCTTCAGTTATCTGATTTGCTAAGTTGTTGTCATACAAGCCTTTATGCATTGTTAGCGGGCGGCTAACGGTTCGCCAGTCACGGCATTCTAAATGTATGTAGAAATGGTTCTTATCTTGTCTGTCCCTCTTTCAGAAAAATATATCAAACAAACAACTTAGTTCTTTAGTAACAAATTGCTGCCAGCTATCCCAGCTACAGATCTGTATTAATTGGCTTTGCCACACAACAAGGGAAACCTAAGAACTACTTCTCTCCTTATTTCAAAACAAGGGTCTTGACCCTTTCATGCATAGTGGTCACTACAGTGGACAGCTATCTAAAAGCCATTTTCTTGTGCTTCTTGTGGATTTTTACATTATTAATGAACACAGACCACTGAAGTGGACACTAATGCATCATAAAATACACTATCAACTACAGGCCATCAGCTGCAAATACAAGAAATTATTTTTATTAAATCCAATTAAGGCCAACCGACCAGGTCCCTCCTTCTACTGTAGACGACTCTTACAGGTCAAAAAAAATATTGTGACATCAGATGACCCCTAAAGAACAATATTACTGATGTATTTTTCAAATAACAACTTTGTATTTGGAGAAAATTACTATTGATCACCTAAGAAAATAAAATAAAATAAAAAAAAATTTTACAAATTTTTTTCCTACCTTTTTTTTATGTCTTATAAAAAATTTTAAAAATGGGGAAAAAATTCCTGACACAAAGGATCATAATTAATGCATGAAAGGGTAAAACATAGATAGAGCATGGTGTTATGCTTCACTTTCACATACAGGACCCATGATAGCAACTTAGAGTTACTTCACAAAATAAAATCACAAGCTTACAGCAATTTGGTAGCATTTAGCCAAGATCTTTATATACCTCTAAATCCAAGCCATAACACACATATTAGTTGGAAATGTAAAGTAATATCAGTACGGTTCTGACGAATTTACAAATCTGACCTCTTTATTTTGTAAGACTTCTAGTAGTTAGCCAATCAGAAGAACTGGTCTTGTAGGGCAGTGTCTTAAACCTGAGCAGATCCTAAGGGCTGGAAAATTACATGTCACAATGAAAACATTTTGTTTGTTTGTTTTACTTTTTCTTAAAACTGGTTTAAGGCATTGACAAATCAAAAGAAAGTGTCTCTGAGTCCTGCAGTGTATCATTTAAATATTTTCCATACAAAATATAAGATGACTGAACTCAAAAGAATAAAATAAAATGCTTTTAGTCATAAATTTGAGAAACTTTATTAAAAATGTTATGTTTTATAGGAACTTGTTTGCAGGCAGTTGGCTAGAAATTCGAATCCACAACTCATTGCTGCAAGTATTAAAGAGTTTGTTGGCACTGATCAGCTTGTTTTGGCCTCTAAGGTGTCATTCTTGTTGTTGTGGCCAAACTCCGTACTCTCATGTTCCGTTAGTGAGCGAAAGCATCTTGTTTGTTTGGCTAAGGAAGTGGGGGGGAGAGCCAAGGGACCGGTGATAGTCCTGACCTCTCGGATCAGAGCTCCACCCTTCTGGCTCTGACTGACAGATAGCATCAATGCGGACTCCTTATCAGCTCCCTGCCCTCTGAACTGGGATCAGCCTCCAGCGCTGACTGAGGGGGGAGAGAGGCGGGAGCGGCGTTGGAATGCCAAAACAAGAGAATACTGAAGACACACAAGCACACACAATCATGTAAATATCTCATCCAGGTAGGATTGTGTACAACACACAAAAGCACTGCTTGAACACAGATTCAGTCTGTAATTTCCTTCTGTTCCTTGTCAGAATTAGTCATGAAGAAATAAGGTGCCAGCAGAGGGCTTGCGTACATGCGTGTGTGAGAGTGTGTTATTTCTCTTGGATAGTAGACCAGTCCATGTTTGCAGCCTGTGTTTGGGAGTCGCTGCTGGTCGTTTTGCCGTGTTTTTTTGAAGGGGGTGAGATCATGCTGACACTGAACATAAAGGCGCTTTGAGTGGAGCGGGACCATATAGGCCGAGCCAGGAGCTAAAGTGGGAGCAGCTCCTCTCTCACGAGGCAGCGAGCGGAGAGAGAGAGAGAGAGAGCGAGAGAGAGCTCCCAAGGGCCATGGGGACTATCGTTTTCCTCATTAATTATGACCGTCTGGCAGGCTGGAAAGCAGGAAGTCGGAGATGGAGAAATGGAAAGAAAGAGGGAGGAATGGGAGATAGATGATAGGAGGCAGAGGGAAGTACGGGAAAGGGGAGAGGGAGAGAGGGAGTCAAAATAAGGGAGGGGAAGAGAGAGCCAAGATGGATGATGGGAGCAAGAAGAGACATCTGAGTGGTGATGTGGGAGTGATAGAGAGGCAGGTCCAAATAAAACCATATGCAGGGAGGATTTGGATGATGAAACCAGGTGTTTGATAAAAGCTGGAATGTTGGACTCTCTGCCATGACAGTTCTTTGGATGTTCTCTCTTCCCTCCCAAGGTCCTGACATACAGCACGCACTCCCCGACCTCTGCTTTCACTCGACCTTTTGACCCTTTCAGCAACACCAGCTTGAGTCAATAACTTAACTTTACTGTTCTTTTTTTTTTTTTAATCCTTCATCTACTCCTGATCGGCTGTTCTTCACAGGAATGCCTTCGAGAGCAAACTGAGAGTGAAAACAAGAACAGATCTTGTTTTTCCACACTTTGTTGTAGAGCTGTAAATGTTTTCTAATTTGCATTTAATGTAAAAAACAATGTAAAATGAAACGTTCCATTTATTTTCATCAAATTATTCACTCTGATACCCCTAAATGAAATCCAGGGGAATTAAATCAGGCGCGTATAGGAGAAAGCCACTGTTAAACGAAACCCATTAAAATAAAATGTTTAATTTTATTTTAATGAAGACAATAAAAGAAGACAATTTGTGTGTCTTCTGCACACAACTTGTGCAGAAGACACAAAGCGAATCTGTTGTTAGTGGGAGCATCGTGCTGTGGGGAGGATTTTCTTTCGCAGACTTCCAGTTACTCAGAGTTTTTTGGAAGATAGATGCAAATGACTAAAGCCGGAGAGTCACTTTCCAGCAGGACAAAGACCATCAACATTCTGCCAGAGCTAAACAGAAATGGCCTATTTAAAGCCCATATCTAGAGAATATGTTGTAAGACTTGGAAACAGACGCTTTTCACCCACCATGACTGACTTTGAGCTATTTTGCAGAACAAAAAAAACAACAAACAAACAAAAAAAAAACATTTGGTAAAGATATTGGGATCCAGATGTGCTGGGCTTTTAGAGACTCACTCCAACAAACTGACTTTTCAGCAAAATAATCTATTTAGTTAAAGTATCTCATTATAAATACACTTCACACTTTTTTTATGTTTATTTGTAAAAAAAAAAAAACAAAAAAAACAATAGAAAGCCATGTCTTATTGCTTCTAGTTTATTGTTATGGTTCCCTTTGTTTTGTGATAACTTTTGTCTGGGCTCTGTATTTTTGGGTTATTTGTGTTATTTCTTTGTTTATTCCTGTTTTCCTGGTGTTGATTGTTTTCTTAGTTATTCCAAACTTCTGTGCCATCATTAGTAGAGGTGTGCGATTCTGCATATTTTGGTATTGATCCAATACAAAGCAAATACAAAAGCAGTTTTTTATTTAAACTTGATATATTATCAAACTTCTGACATTTAGATGTTTTTGTGGTTTTTCCTTTGAATGATTTTGTTCAAATGTAGGACAGAATTGGGACGAAGTTTATGGGTATCTACAAAATACATTACATTAATGCCATATTAACATATTTCTGTGTTCTAGATTGTGTTGTCTGTCAGTTATTAGGTCATCTACTTCACTCTCCATCACGCCTCTGTCCTCAACAACAATATTCGATACATGCTACTTTGTGTAGGTCTTTCTCTTAAATTGCAAAATACATTGAGGTTTGTGGTTTCACTGTGACGAAAAGTAAAAATGTTGAATGTGTATGTTGCAAGGCACTGAAGTTTTTGTAGTTTGGATAAAAGAAGGTCTGTTAGGACAGTTTAGGCCAAACCAGGGGCCAAGCAGTTACACGAGCTGAGCAGAACGGGTCCTGGATTTAACTGGCTCCAGGTCCAATTAGGACCGTCTGCTGCATCTGGACACGGTTAGGAGTTTGAGTCAAAACTCACACTTCACTCCAGCGGGGATATAAAGTCACAGCTTTTGGACTGCTGGCCACTTAAGCTTTAGTACCACAAAGAGCATGGTGATATTTACTGCCTAACATGGCTGCGGGGATAAAACCTGAAAACGGAGAAGGCAGTGGAGTGGGGCAGCTGGGCTGCTGTCAGATTGTCCCAGTAAGAGCATTTTTTCCATGTTGCAACACACCAGTTTGAGGGTTGCAGTGACTGGAAAAAACAACAGGTTAAAGATGTTTGTTAGCAGGTTTTAGTTTCCAGTTTTTTTGGGTCTAATAAATGAGGCTGTCGAATTGTATCCACCTTCAGCTTCTCCACAGACGTCCACCCACTTGCATTTTTATCAGGTTTCATTCTGTAAAAGTAAACTCCTTTGCACCTGAAACGAAGCCACAGATGCAACTTTTTGCATTAAAAAGGCGAAATGCGAAAACCAAAAGTTGCTTTATAGATTTCTGTTCTCTGCAATCAACTCAAAGTTGGGGAAGCTTTCTTCACTTATCGTTCACTGCTGTCTCAGCACAGCCTAAAAGTATAATGAGAAATTAACATAAGGCAGGAAATTACTGTCTTTTGTTATCATTGGAGACCTTCTGAGAAGAAAAACAGCATCTAATCAGAGCAGTCGTGGAGCACATTCCTGAACATGACATGCACAGTTACTCAGCCTGAGGTCCGACCCCACCTGAGCCTGATGTCTGTCTCAACAGCGCAATCCCACTGGAATGAGAACCAATAATAGCTTATTACACACACACGCACACACAGACAGTATGCTTTACATCACTAAGATAGGACAAGTACAATAAAATCTCCGGATATGAAAAGCTCCCGAGGCGGCGATGCACAGCTAAAGTAAAGAATTCTCCCTTTGTGTATGCATGTGTTCACATGTACATAGTAGGAGCTTCTGGAGAAGACATCTTAAAAGAAAAAAGATGCCATAAATCTCTTCAGCTCCAGTTGTTCTCAGAAATTTGAGATTTTTTATTTTTTTTTTCAGGGAGGTGGGTGGGGGGTGAAGCACAAGGCAGAGCTTAGCCTCTACAGCTGTGGCAAGTGAAATACTAAAAGAGTTTAAAGATATGTAACATCTACCACATGAAAACCAATCATAAACTTATAGAGTGCTACTCAAACCTGCATCTGAAGGATAAACAAGAGAGAAACCATAATTTCTCATAAGAGGAAGAAAACAAATCTCCCTAAATCAACTAATTGTTCAACATCTTTCTATGTAATTTTAAGTCTTATTCTATTCCTTTATCAGATTTGTTCATCTAGCCTGAAATATTTACCTAATTCTTTTTCTCAAACTCAGTCAAAATGTCTGGAGAACATCTGCGAACATAAATTTTGAAGTCTTGCCCCGACTCTCAATTGGACTCAGGTCTGTGCTTTGACTGGACCATTTTACCAGATGAATGTGCTTTGATTTAAACCATTCCTTTGTAGTGCAACAGCAAAAATATTTACAGTCCTACTGCTGGAGGGTGAACCTCATCTGCAGTCCAGATCTACACTTTCTTTTGATATTGAACTCTATTAATCTTCATCTTTATCTCAGTACGGTGCGTTCTCTGGTCAGGAAAAATGTAGGTTTTTCTAAGTTTTAGAACTACCAATTGTGGAATTTATTTCAAATGAATTCCATAATTGAATGAATTTATTATGTGCTTTGGTCTCCTTATTTTAATATTTTAAAGCTTTTTATCAATCAACAAATGAAATTAAATGAAATGAAATGGCTGATCAGGCTGATAATGATGGCTGCCACCTGATTTCTCTAGACTTCTTTCATTTTAATGCCTTCATTTTTTCCTAAAGTCAAAGTGCACACTGAGTTTAAAGTTGCTCAGGATGCTCTGGAATTATCAGTGATAGTCAGAATGCATTGCAAGTTTCAATGCACTGTGTAAATTGTTTACATTTTTTTTAAACTGTTTTTTAAGATTTGTTCTCCTCGTTTTACAAAAAACCTGAGACTCTAGATTTCCAGATACCTAGTGCTAATGTATCAAGGATAAAAGAGGTTTTTCTTTATGAGACAGAAACACCTGTAGCTTCAATGTTTAGCATATTGAGGGCACTTGAACCATGACAGAAGACGCAGTGACAGCTAACATCTAGAGCTTTTCCTATTTTTTGGTGGTTATCATCTTGCCTGAAAGCAATTCCTTAAAAAAAATGTCAACTTTGATTTCTCTGTTGAAAACCTTGGTCTTACAACACCCTCTTGATTGAACAATAAAGAAATATCTTTCTGTTATCATTCCTCCTGTATTTACTGGCAGCTAACTCATGACTTTGTGGCACGTTTCAGATGTTGTTGGACAAAGCTTCATTCTAGCTGCCCCTATACTCTTTGTGGGATAACAGCAATCTTACTGAATCTCTCCACTGTCATGCACAAAATTATTTGCAAGTAGAGACACATCTAGAGCCCGCATCTGCACCACTGTCATGTTTTAGAATTGCAGAAACCCCCAAAACAAGCCAACAGCAGCCCTGGTACTACAAATACCGTTGAACTTGAAAAATTGACAGAACATTCTGTTCTCTCATAAGACACTTGCTCTGCATCGCAACAGTATTTACAATCCTTGCAACTACAACATTTTGTTATGTCACAACCACAAACTGCATTCTATTTCCATTGACAGAAATATGAAAATTGATATGTATTTACATGTGCCTGCTTTATTTTTATACCCCGACTGGTGTGTAATTTAAACTCAGTTGGAAAACACTGGTGAACAAACAGACCAAAAACAACTTTTTTTGTTGAGATACTAAGCATTATAAGAGGTGGAAAGCTAATGCTATGCATCACACTGAATCACTACAGAGAACCATAGTGGTGGCACCATCATGCTGTGGGAAGTTTGGATTTTTCAGCAACAAGAACAGGGAATTTTATCAGAGGTGAACACCAGGTAATCCTAGAAGAAGATCCGCAGCAAAAGACTTGAAACTGGGGCAGAGGCTCAGGTTCCAAGGGGTTGGAATGGCCTAGTTAAAGTCCATACCAAAATCAATGTCCTGACAATCTGTGGCAGGACATGAAAAGTGATGTTCACAGCAGAGGCACCCCACACTTTTATGATTTTTGTGCACAAATAGATTATTTTTCTTCTACTTCACTATTATGCACCAATTTGTGTTGGTCTTTCATATAAAATCCTAATAAAAAAAACATTGAAATTATGTTATTGCAATGAGATAAAATGTCTAAAAGATTAAGGGATATTAATAATATTAGATAAAGCTCTACAACTGAATTCCTCCTGATGTCAGGCTAGCAAATGTAAAATGGAAGACATCTTGGATATTGAAGCTTTAAGTGTGGCGCCTTTACATTTGTTGAAAATGAGCTGGAACGACAGATACAATGCCAGAGTAAATTCAGCTTTAATTGTTGTGCAAGGTCCATAAATCTTGTAAAAATCCATGAATGTTATTTTATGTAGGTTTTTTTTGTAATCCTGGTTTAATGCAACAGCTCTGTGCTTTTTATGTAGCGTAATAATGCAATGTAATGTTGCTTTATTTTCCGCATTCAGATAAATTTATAATTAAGAAAATAACATGACTTTGTCCCGTTGCTCTGGCATGTGGCATGAGACAGAAACACAGTTTGTGGAGAGTTGCTGACACCACCAACATGCCTTTAAGTTATATTTGCTTAAATCAGCAAAAACTGAGATGTCAGAAGTTTTTGATCAAGTTTGAAGCAGTGCATTCCATCCCGGAAAAGACAAACCCAAGCATGCCAGACCTGTGTGGTCATTTGGGAAGAATCAGATAAGTCTCACGGAGGCTCTGCAGTGACCACTGATGTGCTTGCGTATATTTAGCGATGTGCTTCCTCACTTCACAATCTTCAAGCTGTTGCTGTTTCCTGGCTTTGTTAGGAATGGGTTCCTCTGTGACTGAACCACATAGTCTGACTTCATGTTTTGAAAAGAAGATCACTACTTCAACAGATATTTGCATTTTCTTTAGTTTTAGTGAAATTTCAATGGTGCTTCAAAAAGCTTTCATAAGTGACTATTTAGCACTTATGAAAGCTTTTGTCTAATCTTTTTGTCTAATTTCTGTAGACAAAAAGAAATGTACAATACAAGTAAAAGAAACATAATAAAATACCTTACATTTAAATATATATTTACCATTTAACCATGAAAGATCCTTGGCAGGCAAATTTGTGTTGGGCTATCACATGAAATCTCATTAAACTACAATAAAATTTGTGGTTGCGCCTTGAGAAAATTGGGAAAAATCTCATAAATACTTTTTCAAGGGATTGCGCATATGGACATATTGGCTCCTTTGGTGTGACATCAGTGTGTTTGTACTTTCTGATACTCTCGCTTTGAGTATCTTAAAAAACTCCACCAAAATCATTAACTGCAGAGCCAGTATGCCTTAACTAGTGGTCTTGGGACTACAAGTGTGCTGATTTTACACACTTTTACGCCACGGCGTTCTGGAGCAGTGTGTTCTTGGGTGATGCATTCTGTTTTTGTCTCAGTGAGGAAGTTACACAGCTGCTGAGGTCAGCAGATACAGAGACTGAGGGAGAGCGCAGGTCGTTGTCATGGGGCCCAGTTAAACAATGCGGTGACCACGGTTGAAGATGGGATGATGTTATGCAGTGGAGACCCTTCAGGAGAGCTCACTTCTACTATACTCACACATAAACACACAATGATTAACAATGTACCTTCTTAATAGGGAGGCAGAGCGGATGAATTCCCACCTGACCGAAAACTAAACTCACCCGGTGCTCCTCACTCGGTCTAACTCAGGATCTTTGTAGGCAAGATGCACAAATCACACCGCATGCTCACACTCAGCTGACACTCCTCTCACCCTCCATCACTTTCATAACAACATTTATAATCATCTACATGACAATCTGTGCAAGGCTCTATAATGCAGCTCTAGGGCAATAGAGGTTAGTGCTGAAGGGGAGCGGTGCATGCTGGGATTGCGGCCTGCTGAGAGAGGGGCATTGTGGGAGGCGGTGTCCTGCGGGCAGTGCCTCAGGGGGATGCAGTATGGTTAATGGCCCTTTCATGGCCGACCCACAAAGCCTTTTGTCCTTGGGTTAATTCATCCTGCCCAGCATGGATAGATGGGGGGAGTGAGAGGAGGGTATGAGTTTTTTTTTTTTTTTTTCTTAAATCAGAGTGGGGAGTCCCCATGTTTTTCATTCACTCTTCAGCTTGGTGCAAGGTGGCGCTAGAGTGAAGAAGCCAGTCCTGTTCAACAGCAACACCAAAACACTGACAGAGCCTGTAAGGAGCTGGCAAACTGCAGCACAAGAGTTAAAGGTCACAATCAGTGAGGAAACATGTTGGCAATTAAATATTTAGAAGATACTTATCAGCTGAAGATAGCTGAAGAAACATAACATCACACATATACAATGCTGTTAAAACAAGTGGGATGTTTTAATTCAAACAGTGGTTCTCAATTTGTACAGTTTGTTCTTAGGGTTATTTATGGTTGGACACTTAGTTGTAATTTGGACTTGTTCAAATTTTGCTTAACAAAAACATTAAAAGCAAGAATTGGTTTCCCTGCCACCTCTTATCGAATGCATTTTCATCACTAGTGAATTGTGCAAGGACAATTTTCTTCTACAAATTCACATTGCTTAGACAGAAGGCAACCATAGTTTTAAATGCCTATGCAACAAGTAAATGTAGTCTCAGGATGATTTGAAAAACTCTAAAATTGTGAAATTATGCTTTTATAATAAGGTTAACACCATTGTGCAGTGTTAATGAGTTTAATTCAGACTAGAAAACACATTTATTTACTTAAAATAGCATCAACCTTTTAACTGCTAAGTAGTTAGCAGCTAATGCTAGCTGTTTGTTCTGTTCTAAGAAATCCGTCATTTTCGCAAATAACTGTAAATGAATTCAAATATCAAAGTGTTTTAATGAAAATGTCAAAATTACTGATAAATAGTTTTCTACTAACTATTACATTTCATATGCACAGCAGCCATATTGGAGAGGGTTCAGTCAAATCTGACTTCCAATTCCAACCAAGATGCACCATAATTATTTGGGATAACACCTTCAGAGAAACTCAAATGATCCAATGTATCACCTTAAAGTTATACATTAGTCACTATATTTTTAGGTTGCAAAGCTACAAACCTAGTGAAATAATCCAGGACTGGATCAGTCCATGTTTGAACCTGGGTACAAATATGGGTTAGCAAAACAACCTGAATAGGGTTGTTTTTATGAATGGCAGTTGTTTAGCACCGTTACCTGTCGGCAAGAGTGGATGGGAATCCAATCCAGTCCCTCTATCAGAAGGCTTCAACTTATTATTGACACCACATGCTTAGAGGCTGTAGACAACTTCACTGACAAGTAAGGGGATTTTTTTTTTTTTTGTTTGCGGCTTGTGCAATCCCTTTCTGCCCACGAGGCCCATTTCAAAAATCTTTGCCCGGATGTACTCTTATCTTGTCTGTGGATCACCTGCAGTAGGTACTATCCCTCCAGTCACCTAGTAAGAATCGTCTAGGTATACAACTGGATGGGTTGTTTTTAACCAAGCAGTTTTTAGAACACAAACTGTGAAGGTTTGTGTTCAACTGATCAAGGGGCAACAAGTGGTTGGTCATGGTGGGAGTTCCTGCATTCTTCCCTCCAACACCCCCCACAATCAAACCCTCTGATCCAGGAATACCCAGTTATTAATGAACTGGACCCCCTCATTTAAAGTGTGCTGACTGAAGTGTGGAAGAGATCTCCAGTGAGAGCACAGAGGGTGGGAGTGGGGGGTGAGTTCAGGCTGTGATCACTGTGCTTTGAGTGGTCCGCACCACAACAACACAACACCAGGACAGCACAGTACACATCTGCGCCTGAGGGCCTGCAGGCCTCAATGGAAGGGGGTCAATACAACTTCGGAGGGGATCATGGAATACCAAATCAGGGGCAATAGAGGGAGGGAAGGGGGATGGGGGCGCTGTTTTTCCACCCAAACTTGCTTAAACTCAAATACGTTTTTTCTTTTAGTTTTATATTTCTTTAATTATACACAAGACTCTCTATGTTCCAGTTCCAGGCAGACTGTCTCTTGAAAACCCTAATGTATAGTGAAATTGGTGGAAAATCGGCAGTGCAGTACCCAGCTCAGGGAATTTTTTTTTCTTTCCTTTTTTTGGGAGCCAGTCCCCATTGTTCAGATCCCTCCTCCTCGCTTGGGAAGTGGGAGGACCCGAAAAGGCGTTCCAAAAGGGAGGAATTGTTTGAGAGCTCAGTCATCCAAAAACGGCCTTTCAATGTGAGAACTTGGGGAGCCGAAGGAAGAAAATGTCGGTGGCATCGCAGTAAATTACTAAAGCAGCTAAGCTTTAGAAAGGGAAGAAGAAGAAGAAAAGTGAAAAGTGTCTGTTTTTTTTTTTTTTTTTTTTTTTTTTAATTATTTTTGAGAGAGAACTACAACTCAGAAGAGAAGCCAGGAGAAAGATCGTGAGAACAGCAACGTTACAGCCAGATTTGGTGAGTTTATGGCTTCATGCGGTCCGCGCTGTTGTGGCGCTACTCTGCCTGGGAACATCTATTACTAATCTATCAATAAACTCCTCTACCTTGGTACGCGTTTCCAGTTGTTATCGTGATTTAATGAACGATCTGCTTCTTTATTCACCGAGAAACTTTTACAACTTTCTAGATCATAAAGCGTGTGCTTTGATAGCCGCATTTGTTTTTTGTTTTGCTCTTTTATAAAATCGCGTAAACCTTTCCCAAACTGTCTTCGTTGACGCTGTCGGTGTTTGGATCTTTGTGTACGCCGTGTTCGTCGGTGTCAGATTTGCTTATTATAAGTGGAATTAACTTTGTTGTCGGGCTTAGCTTGTTGTTGATTGGACGATAAGCCTGCGCTTGTGTTATCCAAACTTTTCCTCTAAACTCCTGCGATGTGTTACAGCACAATACGTGTTAAAGCAGAGCTAAGATCGCAGAGTGACACGTTGCGAGACTGCAGGAGTTGTGTTTTTAACGCGCATTAGTGTCTTTTTAGTTGGGAAATGTGTGCAGGGTTTGCAGGCCGCAGCCTATAGTCGTTCCCATAGGGTAAGGCAAAACAAGACCTGGGGAGCCGAGCCGCATTTATCCCCATGATATCCAAAGGGAGCAGACTGAAGGGGTGCTGATTTATTTTTATTTATTTTTTTTTACGTCTTTCTGTCATAGAAAACACAGAAAATGAATGACGGGGTTGCACGAAGTCAGAAAAAGATACAATTTTATAGACGGTAGCCGTTTCCAATGAAAGGATAAGCATGGAAAGGGAAAACTATTTGTATTTTCATACCTTCCCTCTCTATAAATGAACCGGGCTATTTATTTGTTAATTTATTTGCCCATTAGTCACCCATCTATACATCTTTGCATCCTTATTGTTATCTTATCGACTAGTTTTTTCAGGCTCCATATCTAAATCTTAGCCATTGTAGAAGTGAACTATTGTATTTATACTTAAAAATGCTCTTTTGATAGTAGGCTACTAAGAGTACAGTGACACATTTGAGTTTGGAAAAGAGTGGAGTTTTGACATAAGAAAGGTGTAGCACCTAGAAATCTTGCATATCTTTTAAAATAAGTTTTTTATACTGTTCATTTTGGTGAAGTTGCATGCCTTAAATTAGGTTTATTCTCATCAGTTTGGTCTCTTGTCAGTGTAGCTGCCCATATAACAAAACGAGCCCACCTGAGTATATTCTCCCCACTCTAAAGTCCTGCTGTCAGAATGACCCTATTAAAAGCTTCTAGTAAACAGGCAGCTGCTGGAGCTGCCTTACAGGAATGTAGGTGCTGTCAGGAGAGCCTGTCCTGATATCATCCTCTCATTCAGGTCTGATTTAATGAGAGAAATGCTTGTCAGTCCTCCAGGCTGCTAATGAGTGTTGGCCAGGAAGAGCAGGAGGTGGAGAAGGCCTGCTGGAACAGCCACGGGGGCTCAAGTTTCCAACCCCAGGTGTCGTTTTGTGATTTGGATTACATTTATCCTCCGCCGCCTCTTTACATGGAGGGGGACCTCTGTAATTCAGTGACGGACATGGCATCGGACAAGAGGGCCCGATTGTTCCCGCTGAATCAGTGTCACTTGGATTAAAAGTCGAAACGAATGGCCTGGCCTCCCCCAATTAGGCGCTGGGCCTATAAGCGAATTAATTGGTCTCAGTAAAAAGAAGGGGGCCTTGTTGTTCGCTTGTTGGGTTCTTGTTGTTTTTGCTGATCATCTCTGACAGGCGGGCGGATCAAAGTTGGAACTAAATGATTCCAGTCTGATTATCTGCCTGTTTTCTCACACTACTTTGGCCTTTTTGATTAAGTAGGAGTGCCATAAGCTCCTAATCAACTCCAGTGCCATTACACTTCCCAAGCCACTGTAAAAGTAGATTTATTACGATGATTTAAAGAATTTTTCTTGGCTACTAAGGCAACTTTTGACTCATGTTAACCTAATCAGCAAAAGTAGGTCTTTTTTTTCCAAGTGGTTCCAACCATTTCAAGCAATGCTGACAAATATTTTAATAAATATATCCCCAGTTCTAGTATTACTTGCTTTTGCTCAACCTTTCCTGACCTATAATCATGATATCAAGGTTAGACGATCTGGTTTTCTTACTCAAGCAATGGCTGATGGCGATCAGGAAAAGAAAGTTGTAGTTTGGCATTGTAGTGAGGTTTTATCCCAGAAGTTTCTATTATCCAGACTAGACTGAACAATAGGAATCTAACTCTTTGAATGTAGTTCTGAAAATTAGCTTGCAGGAGATTCTCATAGGTGTGTCAACTTGATGTAAGAATATTACAGTGTCTCAGATTTTACTTGGATTCAAAGTAAGATTTATAAAATTATCTACCTAGGGCAAATAGTTAGGACTACTTTAGATGTCAGCAACTTTTTTAACCTTAAGAGCCTTTTAAGGAATTTCTACAAAGAAATACAATTAAAATAGAGCCACAAAATCTATTTGACCCTTAGAAAAAAAGACATCTTGTAAAGTTTCTAAAAATATATTGCATAAAATTTAATTTTCTTGTAAAAATGACTAACTTGAAATTATTTTTTTCCACACAACAGCTATAACTTCTTTTTAATTGAACTGCGTGTGACAACCGCGAAACGTTGGTGCTTTTGGTGGCGAATTGCATAGCCATACGATACCAGTGGCTTTAATGTACATTCACAGGTGGTGGCACTCCTTTAGTTTTCACACCTTGGACTGTCTGTGTGTTTCACTACGTCCAATCTTTAGCTAAATATCTTTCCTGCAATTGGCGGAGAAGAATAGGAAGTCTTCTTTCAGTCAGCTGACCGGCAGTGTTCAGCCATAAACCGGGGTATGACAAGTGTGATGTCATTCTGCTCCAAATGCAAAAACCTGAGCATTTTTGATATTGCAGCTGCCAGAAATATCGGTTTACCTTGATACCAGTAACTGTAACTTGAGCAGTTTACACACGTATCACAGATCTTTGAGTCTCTAAAGAAACAAGTGGATTTAGCTTGTCTGGTGTGTTTCCACATCTGGATGTAAATCAAAGTCTATAAAGTCTGCGTTTTAAGATTATTTTTCAGATAAGAAACAGCCGGCGGGACCAGAAGGTTTTCTGTTGGCGCCTGCATTTCACATTTGGCACGCAGCAGTTCGGACTCTGGCGCTGGAAAGTGGCATTGTTATTACTAGTGGGTGTGACATTGGCATTAATTGACAAAAGAGGAAGAAAAAAAATCCTTCCCCAGGGCGTACTTTCATCTTTCTGACAGCAAATATGCTTATGTTGTCATAGCACCCTGCAGGCAGAATCTGTGGGCCTTTTGCGGCACATGTGCGCACGTGTTAGTCGTCCAATCAAAACCATTTCTCTGCAATGGAATGCATCACTTGTTTTGTTCCACAGCTGCTCTCACCTTTGCGGTTGTTTTGAGATTAAAGTGTTAAAGGAAGACTATTTTAGAGGGAAAAGAAAAAATGATTCAGCAGCAGTTTGTTCCTTCATTCTGAGTTGATGCAGCTTTTACAAAGGCAGCCGTTACCAAATATGGCTGCTTCATCCTCTGCTGATCATAATGTTGGCTTGTTGACATACGGTGCATTAGTCCTTGTGGTGATGACAGATTGGAGGGTTGGGCCCCCAAGAGAGAGTTTCTGTGTCCAGTCGGACATTGGATAACCTAAGAGGGACACCTGGGCTGGCAGGTGGCCGGGAGTCTGCTCCCCCTTTTCCCTGGGGCTGCATACCTCTCTTCTCTTGATCCTTACTGCCAGCCAGGGCCACAGAGGGGGGCATGAAGGAATGTGATGTGAAAATGGAGGGGATAGTGAAGGAGAAAGTTTGAACAGAGTTTGAGAGGACTGTAGTTAAAACGATTAAGATAGAGGGAGAATGAAAGGTATGTCAGGAAAGGAGCAGAAGAATCAATCATTTGCAGATTGTTTAACCGTGAGATGTCTAAAAGGTTTCCAGCATTTTCTAACATATTGTAGCACAGATGGAAAATTATTCTTCTGAGCAACCTTGCTATAAAATATTCAAGTTCCTGCTTTCTGATTAAATCTCACCTCTGTTAAAAAGTAGCTGCATTAATGAACAGGTGACAATTGTTTCCTTTCTAAAGCCTTATTAAGCTGTTTGTGCATCCTCTGGCTTCTTTTTTAAATATCATACTGATACTGAAAATAGCTAGTTGAGACTTCTCTCTTCAGTAAAATCTTCCACACTCAAAAAGTTTAATAAAGCACGTTATGTGTAGTGTGTAATGAATGGTATTCATCAAAATGGACCAGCCAGTCACAAGTAAACTTGTCATATTCTGGTACCCATCTGATTCTTCTGAGCATTTTTACTCAGAAGAATCAGCAATTTTATGTATAGGCTACATATATATATATATATATATAACGTTTACATAACTCTTTCTTAACTATTCACAAGTCTAGCCTTAAAGTAAGGGAACTACTAACTCTATGGTTAAAGGATAATCTGTACAGGGAAAAGCACACAAATTGTACTAAATGGTAATATAAGATGATGAAAGGCATCAAGTCTGTAATGACGGCCCAAGTCATGGTTTATGATGACCTCATACAGGAATAGGAACTTTTTCTAACAATGTTGGATTGGACCTGTTTACTGTATCTGATAGGGAGGTAGGGATAAAAGTCCACCAACTTTGCAGGGAATACACAGGGAAACTTATGTCTATGGTTAGTAATGTCAACCATACTGATCTTGCTAATGTGAGACTGTTAAAACTGTTTAAAAAGGGATTAATAACAATGTTGTCTTTGTTACAAAATTATTGAAAACTCCTGTTTAACAGCAGGGCTGCTTAACAATGACTGCTGTCTCTCAGGAACACGGTGTGACGTCAACTCTTTTCTGAATATAAATACTTTTTGTTTGAATACAATGACCCTATTAATAATTTTGGATATTTGCAAAAAAATAATGAATGATACAACAATGAGACTTATGATTGTATAGTAGTCCGTTCCTCTCAAACATTCGATTGGTCAGTGTTTTCATTTACTAGTGGACGTTTTGTATCTTGTGATATGATGCACTTGTACGTACTAAAAGAAAAAGAAGAGTGGGGAAGCAATAATCTGTTTTGAAAAGGGTCAAATGAGATATGCTCCAGTTCCTTTTATTGGGGTTTCATTTAAAAACACCTCTGTCTTCTAATCTGCAAGAACTTACTTTATTTGTAGATTTCCAGTGAAGCAGAGAGACAGACAGCTCTGCTGCCTTGGGCTGGTTTTTAGGAAAATTAGTGTTTTATTTTCTTTTGAGCTGTTGTTTGGATAGTTTTCAGTTTGTGAATAAAATATAAAAAAAGAGGTTTGTAGGTATTAGCATGTCAAGAAAAACCAGAATCATCTCAACTCACATGACAATTCAGATCCTTACAAAATCATGCTTCGAAATTGGCTATAAAATCTCTGATTGGTGCATCTCTAAATCACACTTGAATTAACATCTTAATGGTGATTATTCTGAACCTTTAGAGCCAGTTAACTTCATTAGTTCCACTGCTTAAAGCAAAACTTAAGGCGCTCTTGATTGGATAATGAAGTTGTTCCAGCCTTCTTCTGGGTTCCCTCTACAGACAAACAGGCAAACACACAGTTTTCGAGTGCTGTGTTTGCATCGTTAGATCATTGATCAACTCCAGACTCCACTAAGAAAGCTCTCTGTGTGTGTAGACAAATAATTCAGTGTGTGCAAAGCAGATATTTGGACAAAGATTAGGGGGGCGTTATTACGAGCCAAAAGCAACCCAGACGCTCTAATAGATCATTTGCACACAGGCTTGAGGTTTGCACTCACACTTTAAGCCTCATAGTTGCGTGTGTTTGGGAAATTTTCAGTCGTTTTTAGGAGGTTTGCCTGTCTGACAACAAGCTGTCCTCCAGGAATATTAACTGCACATTGTTTTCCTTTCTTCAGCAACAATAAAAAGCATCAAAAAGACATGTAAGGGGAATTTTGTTCGTGTTCCAGGTCTTTAACCAGTAATCAGATTTATTGTGTTGCAAGAAAAGTCATCATTGAAGAATGTCAGACTGGCAGGAGAAGACATGATTCAACAGAATAAATCACTGGGCACCAGATCACTTACTTATTGGGCCCCTGAGGTTATCAGAGCTGGAATTTTCCATCGACTGAATGGCTCCGTCTGCTTGTAAAAAGCTGTGTGTCGGTTAACGTTTTAGTTTCTGATATTTCTAGAGGAGGATTGTGGACATCTGCGGGCGGCTCTGAGTGATGGGACAAGTGGTAGCTCTCCAACGTGTCACAAACCCAGCTTCTGAAACTTAAAGCTTTTTTTTTTTCTTCCAGCTGTTTGTCCTCTCCACTAAACCGTTTCAGAACCACCAGCTCTCACTTCAAAACCTACAGCCAAACTCAGCTGCGCCATGTCAGACATGGCTGACGCCCCATGGCCTTTTCTTCAATTTCCTGCTTCTTCTCCCTTCCCCTGTATCTGTTGCTGCTATAACTTTCTCCTTTGGCTGTTCCATACAGCTGCACAGCCTGTCTTTGCCTTATCTCTCCCTCCTGATGTCTCCCCATATCTGTTTTTCATATAATTTTTCATCCTCTCTGCTTTTCTCTTCTTTCCTTCGTCTCCCACTGAGAGTTTTAGGGCCAGGCAAACTCTCGCTCTCCTTTTTTTTCCCCCCCTGTCTTCTCTGGGTTCCTGCTGAATAATGGGGAGAAATTGCTCTTGATTTATAATTGGTTCCATTCACTCTGATGCATGAGCTGCCAAAAGAGTTTGGGGCCCCCTTTAACCCATCCAATACCCACTCTCCCTCCCTCCCTCTCGATGTTGCAGGAACACACAGGGAGCAGGCTGCGTGTACAGTATAGGCAGCTATAAAAGCCCACATTGGCCTGCAGTATTTTATCTCTCTGGCTTGAGGAGAAGCGGTAGCCTCTGTTTTCGCCTGTTGACATTTGGTGTTGGAAAAACTTCCTCAGGTCTGCATGTTTATGTGCCTCTGTGAATGTACTTTTATCATGTAATGGTGTGATCGCTTGTTCATGTGTCACAGAATGGATGTGGTTAAATGAAATATGTGAGTGTTAGGGGTGTAGTGACACATCCAGCTCATAAGTTGAGGGAGATGCTCAACTTTTGGGTTCATGGGAGCGTGACTGTACTAGTCTTTAACAATATATATTTTTTTAGCTTTACAAATAAGATATTTCAATAAGAGCATCTTTAAGAAGGTTTTGGTCCAGGTTTGTTGTCTTAAATGTGCACTAAAATCTTCGGTGTCTCTACAGAAAAGTCTGGTAACACTTTGTATTGCAGTCCCACATATATACAGTTATCCGCACATGCAAAAAAGCAATAGAAAATCAGACGCATCAATTATTATCAATAAACACATCTCATAAATTGTTAGCTGAAGGAAGAGTCTTTAAGATTGGAGTCCAGTTGGCTTAATCTGGCCTTGGAAAAGTGTTATAGAAAAAGATTCTAGATGGTCAGAAAAGTATCTGTAGAGCCTTTATGGAGTCTTTGCATTTGTATCGTGGACATAATGTCTGCTATTCACAAATGAAAAGGAGGAGGAGTGGAAGACCTTTACTCTCTCTGGATTAGTCCCAATGGCTGCTTTACTGTATCAGGTATTGTCATCAAGATTGGGAGAATCCAGAAAATTAAAAATCCAGGTTCATGCAGAAGGTGGGCTTGACATATCAGTCAAATATTCCAGACCATGTACCTGCTGAATTACTTTTGAAAAAAAAAGAAAAAGAGTTTCATACATGTGATATACAACAGGATGTCATGCCTCAATCAAACATCTTCATATCTTCATAAAAGTCACAGGCATGACACAATTTTCTTTTCAAAACAGAAATATTTTAGTCTTTTTATATGTAATTTCTTACTCCCCTTGCAATTGTATGATTGTGATAACGCAACAAATTACAAAACATCCTTCGTATTTTGCTCCCAGATGGTGAAAAACTGTCATCTTGGCCATCACTTTCTTCTTTGTTGTCTTCTTCTCTTTCAAACAATCCTTCCTCCTTCTCTTCTTCTTCACCTCCCATCAGGTCTGGGTGGCCGTGATGATCCCATCCTGTTCCCATGGCCCCACTGGGCATATTGGCATCACTATCCCAAGCCTAGGAATGTGGGTGGATGTGCTCACCATGGCATCATAATTAGCTCTGCTCGGCTAATTCGGCCTCGTTATCTAAATTATGCAAATGGCGCTGTGCCTAATTGATTAGAACGCTGCCTTCCTCCACAACGCAGGAACGTCCAGATCCCATCCCTTAATCCTCCAGACGCTCTGTAGCTCGTTAGTGTCGGATTGGTTGCAGGGGTGGGTGTAAAGGAGCGCTTGGACGGGCAAACAGCTTGTTAATACTTTGTAAAGCATAGGGATAAATATGTGTGTGGGTCTTTAAGAGAGCGTATTTTAAAGGGAGGGGGTGCATTCTCAGCCTCATTAGGGATACTTTTGATGTGTAATTTTATGGCATGAGAACGGGGGTGTTTCGAGTGGGTGTGGGGTTGGATTTGGACTGACCCCCTATCCACCTGTTGAGCAGTATTTTCTTGCCAAATTAGACTCCCTAATGTTCCCTTCTGCCTGTGGAGCGCTCCAGGGGAATGGGACGATAACTGGGAATCGATTTAGGATCTGTTCCCTGACAAAGTCTTTTCTTGTGTGGAATATAAAACAATAGCAGGGAGAGTCGACTCCA
Source organism: Brachyrhaphis roseni (assembly GCA_903066815.1). Lineage (NCBI taxonomy): Eukaryota > Metazoa > Chordata > Actinopteri > Cyprinodontiformes > Poeciliidae > Brachyrhaphis > Brachyrhaphis roseni. The sequence goes on along the minus strand of CAEFZY010029650.1, from coordinate 55,405 downwards.
GCTTGGGTTATTCAGAGACAATAGCATTTTCACTCTGAAGCAAAATGGCTGATTTGTGAAATAATTATGTGAAATTACTTTTTGCTTTTTCTCAGTTAAGGCATCTTTTTAGTAGGTTTGTAGATCAATAATGCATGTACTCTGATGGTATATTATACTAATGCAATAAACTGACGATGAAGTAAACGTATACCAACTTTTGGCAAGATAGCAACTAGCTTATCAATGGCTACATTTTGGTTCAACAATAATGCACTGATTAGGATTATTCTCACTCATACAGATTTGTAATTTATTATTAGCCAGGTCCTTTGACAGAGGTGGAAGTTATGAATCCAGCATAAATTGAAGGAATTATAAAGTTATCCTTTAAAACAACATCTGGTTTTTATTAAGAGTGACTCACTAATCTGAGCCGACTAAAGGAAAATTAGCAGATTATGATCACTTTCTTTTTGAGCATGTGTCTCCAGAAGTGACAGAGGAAACGCTAAAAAAAAAAGAACTTTGCCTACATGGGTTGTGACTAACAAATTAATGAAATAATCTAATAATTTGAATAATACTCTGCTTACCAAATGTTAACTCTGTGCAAACTAACACATTTTCCAGGAATAGTTAGGAATGGCTCATCCTGCTGATAAATTCAACCCATACATGCAATGCTTTAAACTTCTTCACTGCCTTCAGAGGCAAAATCCACCTAACTGCATACTGGGTTAGGCTATAAAGGGGTGAAATTAATGCTAAATGGGTTCTAATATTGTTATCTAATGCTAAGGCTACTAATTAGTGGGTTGAAAAGAAGAAGTATGTGGATTAAAGTGTTTATTTTATCTTATTTTCTTTTCAGTCTAAAAGGTAGCATGAAAGAATAACAAAATCACAAAATCCCCGGCACACTCTACAGAAATAGAATAGTCAGTCTATATTAATATTTCTATGGTTAAAATTTTAATGTTTAACATAGCTTGGCTTAGGTTAATTGAACAAGCTCATCCTCGTGCTAACAGAAGTTAGCTATACGACCCACTGACATTTCTATCATTATACAGCTTAATTTTATCAACCTGCCAATTCTTAAAATGACAATCTTAAAGAAAATGATGTGGCTCATTTTTTTAAGGCTCTGACCAACATCTGTGTATTTTTTGTAATGTTTAAGTAACATTTATACTCACAAAGACAAAAGTTATGAGCTTTGACAATGTTCACTACAGTGTATGCTGACCAACTAAACAGGAATCATGTGCCCCCAACTATTATTGGTACCCCTTGCAAAGCCCTAAAATTAATTTATCTGTTATTGCAGTAGCATAACTTTGAAAATATTCAGAAACATTTCAGAAAAATGTTAACTTTAATTGCCCCTCTTGATTTTCGAAACAGGAAAAGTTATTCACATCATATTTTTCCATTTCTACAAAAAGAGCAATGTTCATAACAGGTGGAACTGTGAGAATTAAAGCTCACAGTAGAAAGCTGAGAGCCTCACCAGAAATTCTTGTCTAAATGTATAAAGAGGGTAAAGGAGTTAAAAAGGTAATTTGAAGGGATTATCTTGGAGTGTAATACTTTTACCCCAGGATTGTTCTAGAACCAACTAAAGGCCAAGTTTGTGTCTAGTAGCACAGTTGCTCATAATACCAGCTTTGACAAATGATCTATGAAACTTTTGATTGGACTAAAGAACACACCAAGATCAGTCCACAGTGAAGTTTACTCACAGCAGCAATATTTATTGCAATATAATTAGATGTTTGCTATGACAGAATTGCAAAATGAAATGTTTGTGCCACAGATTTGTTGAGAATGTGCTGATTGATGGAAAACTCATGGGTGGTTAAATTCAAAGAAGGGCTTCTTGTTGTTTGTGTTGTATGTCCATCTCCTGTTAATGAGGTTGATGGTAAATCGGGCAGGGTGCTGGTTTGTTAAGCTACCTCAGCACTCGTCTCATCGCGCGCCTCTCGGCACAAATCCCAGGCGGCGACCAAGAGGCCAGCGACCAGATTGACAGAGTAAGGGGAAAATATGTTGGGACACTCTCACAAACACTCCCTCTCATTGACGAGGCTCTGCTCTCTCCTCCCGCTCGCCTGCCCGTCGACGTCCTCTATATTAATCTAAGTTGCTGTTCGGCTTTCCCAGTCACCGCCCCCACTACCGCTGCTTTCATAAACCCCTTTTAACCATTTCACATCAATCGATAAAGGCATTGACCACCCCCCTGTTCTTCCCTCCTGCCTCCACAGACTCTCCACTCTCTAACCTCTCTGCCACGTATCCCCCCCTTCCTCTCTCTTTGGTCATTGAGCAGGGCCCATCAGCTCTTCCCCAGGCCCTTCAGAGCAGCGTCTCCCTTTTCTCCAGGGGTCTGCGGGGTCTTTGTCCGTGCACCGGCTCACTGCTTTACAATGACTCTCCACTCTATTAAGGTGCGTTCTGCCTGTTAGCGTCGCCAGGGGCAACCGGCCTCCCGCATGGCAGCTATGCAGCTCGGCATTGTGGGCCTAGGGCTCGAGCGGGGGCAGTTGAACCCCCGGCACTCCTCACACTTGACACCGCATGTGTTTATCTAGAGGGGGGGCTTTGTGGTGTTTGGAGAACCTCCAGAGTGAAATGTTGGGAGGGGGCATGGAGTGTAAAAAGACGTAAAACTGGAGGAAGGGGGGCAAATTTGGGGAGGTGATAAATATTCAACAGCTCAACTCCTCTGGAGTTACTACCCTGCGAGCACTTCACCTCCTCCCTCCCTCCTGTGTGCCTTCTCCATGCCAGAAAGCAGATGGAATGTGAGCGCTCAGGGAGGAGGCTCCAGTCTGGTTTTATCCAATTAGCAGGGTTGTCAAAATGAATTTATCCACGGAGGCAGGGGGACAATGGGACTGGCAGTGGCTCGAGAGGACAGGGTCCCTCGCTGTCTTTACTTAGCACGCTCACAATGAACTTCTGTCAAGTGACTCTCCTGCTCATCATCTTATAAGGCACTTGCATAGCTATGGTCATGATACATGCCTGTGCACCACAAATACTGTGTTGCATTGTCTCTTAGTTGTTCCTGTTTTGGGGTATGTCTCTTGGGACTTGTACTCCAAGTGTTTATATCTCATTAAGTTACACCACATGCTTAAATGTTGCTCTTCTGAGGGTTTTTTATCTTGTAAAATATGTATACCTTGCCCGGTATGTAGTTATGTTTTAGCTCTTGAAGCATGAGGCAACAGCCTTCACAAGAAAAATTAAGCTTTAAGGAAAGACCAGAGCTTATTAAGTGAGTTTATAAGTTTTCTACCTTGATTAGATAACTCTTGTAATACCCGTTATTTAGTATAAATGTAGATCAGTTGGTCTTGGAGATGTGGCCAACAGCTTTTCCAAGAGTAAAGCAAATATTTTAACACTAATGATGAGATAATTTTCTATGCAAATGCTATTTTATGACCAGGCTTTGGTCAGTATGAGATTCTGAAGGTATGACTACCTCCAGTCAAAGTCCCTTTTCTCAAGGTATTAACTCGCATAGTTAAAATATTTGCATTTTGTATTAGTTATCAAGAGCTTATTGCACAGAATATTATCCTTATCCTAATTAGAGTATAATAAGCTTATATCGGCAAATAATAAGTAGGGCAGTATGAGTACAGTCTGGCCACCTGAGCAAACAGGTAGCTCCTTAGGTAAAGTCCATTGACAAGTGATCATTTGACATTTTTGCATCTTTGTGAAAAGATCTCTATTCACAAAACAGAGTGGTAGTTGGCACTTCTTTTCTTTTCTCTTTTTTTTTGTACATTTTCACCTCATGTTTTTCAAGAGCAGAAACATTTCCAAACAACTGAACTTGATTTTTTTTTTTTTTTTTAATGGAAGGAGAGAGTGCTGTAGTTTTCTTTCATCCAGCTGAATGGCCAATAGGGGGAAGTAGGGATGCAGTGCCACACTGGTTGTTTCTCTAACATCCTACATGAATAAGTTTAAATCTTAGGAGAGGTCTAAAAAACAGAAAATGTTGTAGAGGTTCTGAAACCACAGCTTCTTATAATCTTGATAGACCTTGGTATCGATAAACCAAAGTAATCCATTGCTTGGATGTTTAGAAACAGCTTGATCATTCAAGAGTACTGTACGCCACCCATAACCTTCCTGTGTAAAACACAAAGTGGGAGTTTTTGCTTTTTAAACCTCTTCACTTTTATAAAAGTTATTCTGGCCAGAAACATTTAACACTTTCTGGTACATGCTTGACAGGAAAGATCACTGGTGACTCACTGCCTCCTACCTCCACAATCATCTGCTTTTTCATAAATAACCACCAATGTAAATGGTGCCAATGGTTTGAAAGTTGATTAAATGGTGTTGGTGTAGGCCTATATGATGGTTATGAAACAATTTTTTCACCTATAAACCGAACCACATTTAGCAGGCATTAATAACCACACCAGAACTGACATTTCAAATAAAAGCATTTTATTGGCAAAAATCGGAGTATGCTCAATTCTCCTGGCTAAATGGATACTTTTGTAATTAAAAGTGTTTATTTAACATGAAAAAAAGCTACCACCAAAATAAACTAACTGCTCTTAATGAAGATCCATGACTTGTAAAGTTAGGAATGTGCGTTCTTTCCATCGAGCTACTCTACAGTCGTCAAAGCAGCTCTACGAGAAGCTGCAGTTATATAACTTTTGTTTTTTTGTTCTTTGTCGTCTTTCATGAACGACTTCAGGCCTGATGTTCTCTGTTCTCCAGACAGAAAAAATACCCATAAATCAAGTGGAAGCGGTCTGTTTTAGTTTCTTGATTCTAAGAAATTCCTTACTTTATCTTTTACTGTGGTTACAGAAATGCCATTTTCTCCTTGAACTGCCTAATTTGGAAAGCTCAAGCTGTTCTATACCTGCAATACAAGACTGTATTTTAGAAGTTCGACATGCTGCAGTGATCCTTGTGTTGAGGATAAAACAAAACAGTCTCAGTATACAAACACAAGCTGAGCTGCTAATTTAGTGGAGCTGTCGGGGTGGATGCTCTGTGTTTTATCAGTCACTCTGATGCGTAGGAGCCTCCATCTGCCTCTACGTCTGTGACCTCTCTGGGAGCGATGGATGGAAAAACTTGGACATAGATGTCAGGCCAACTTTTCATCTTGAGACAAAGCAAACAGGGGACCCAGCTGACTAATGGATCAGACAGACAGACTCAGAGGAACAGGGCTGCCTTTTAGGGACTGATGATATACGAGGGGCCTACTCATACCTCTGATACAACGAAGCATTATCTCTGTCTCTGCTCATGTCATCCTTGTGTCGATTTTGCAACAGACCGAACAGGTAAGCGGTTTCAAAGCGGGGCAGCATAACCCGTTGTGTGTCCGCTTGGCTGGTGGTTCAGTGTGGTTTACAGTTATTGACTCTCGCAGCTGTGACAGGTGCTCGATACACATGTACAGTCAGCTGTCCTGAGTTGTGTCCATAATGCAAACAGCCACAGCAGCCACAGGCCTTCAGCTCTGCTGCCTCCTGGATCCAAGCAGTTTGCTGTTTGTTTACAGAGTAAACCCGCTACTGATGGGCCTCTCTGTGGACAAGAGAGTGAATGAGAAGGATCAAATCTGCGAGGCTTCATCCAGAGGTTACAGAACGCATCGTAGTTATTTTTTCTCTGGTTATTGTGATGCTATGTTCCCAACGCCATTGTTGGGTCCACAGTTAAAAATTTTAAAGCGTTTTTCAAAGAAGTTGCATGAATGATCAGGGGTTCCTGAAACATTTGAAAGCTGAATGAGTAGAATATGACTTTGCCTGATGGATGAATAACCTAATTAAGAGAATAAACAATAAATATCTTTGTTTTTGTGCTCACATGTCCATATACTCAGTAGTTTGGCAGCAAAAACGGTTTTTGAATTGAGAATGTAGCGAGAATGTAGCTTATTTTGTTGATATATAGTTTTTAATTAAAATGCGATCAATTGCAATTAATTCCACACACTGCAATTAACTCAATGCAATTTTTACCCACACAGCCAAGTACACCTCGCTGCAGCAAACAGAAAGGGGCGGGGACAGACCGCTGTCAGTCTCATACCTTATATGGAAATGGGACCATTGCACTCCGGAAGTGAAGGGGGCGCTATTTGCTATATTATCCGCAGTCTCCCGTTTTTATTTTCTTTTGAAATCTGTGATATATATCTTTACCTTTAGGAAGGATTTTCACTCTCAGCATGTATTTGAATTCCTCTCTTTTATTTACTTCAGAGCAGCTCACAGTTTTTAACAAATTCTGTAGCTTTTGGTGTACTTCTAAATCGGCTCCTTAGTCGCATCTTTTTGGGCCTGATGCTGCCTCTAGTGGCGTGGGGATGGTAACACAACTAATATAATTACATTACTAAATCAGAGTACCACAAAGTCTTTATTATTTACTATTAATTTTGGCAGTGGTCCGTCCCACCCCTTTCTGTTTGCTGCAGTGAGGTCCTTCTCCACCCAGCCCTCATACCAGATTTTGGCTTTGGTGTGGTCCCCTCATCATTGAAAGTTGGAAAACCAACTGTTGGGACTGTCAGACTGCTCTTGTAAGAAGTAAAAAAAATAAAATAAAATTACAATCCATATCAACACACTATAAATTACATCGGAAGGGGAAGAAAAGCGGTACTAAAATCTACTCAAACTGAAAGCTTGTGGGCCACTCATGAATCTGACTCAGAATCTGCTTCGTGTAAAAGCCTGCCTAATAATTGCTCATTTCAGGAGTCCTCGCCTTCTATTTCAGCACTCTTCTCTCAGCAGCATGCTAGTCCACCATGATTGATTTCAAGAAAAAAACAGAAGATCACATGTTTTTTGCCTTTTACACCAGAGTATTAGGGCTAGTGGCCCGTTTCTATTGGCTTGGTACTTGTGTGCAGATTTATGATGCTGCATCCAAACTGACACGAAAAAATCCTAATTTATTTCAATGCGTATTAAAAAAAAAAAAAGCTGTTGAAAGTTACAGTAACTTGCAGCACCGCACATTGTGTTTTCATGCGAATGGTTTGCTGCTGCTGTTTTCATCTGAATTCATCATCTAGAGTTGTTTACACATTCAGGTTTCTGCAGAGCAATGTGTGGTCTGGTTTAGCAGTTGCAGACATTGGGAGCTGTTTTTCCATTAGCCTCCTCCTTTGCTCATTTTCAATAAATGTGCCTGGCAGCAAAACTATTTTTACGGCTCCCATTAGATGATGAAGGTGCGCTGTAAGAGTTTCCACTAACTGTTTCTCCTTCTTTGCCCCCCTAACCCCAACCCATCCTAAGTCTGTATTTGTGTGCAAGAGAGCGCCATTAATCGTTCCTCCTGCTCTAATAGGATAAATGTGAAAGTTGTGTTCTGCTTCCACTATTACAGGACAGTTGAGTGTTTTCAGAGGCATGCAATCGTATGTTTGTAAGAGTAAAGGGGGAGAAAGAGAAGTTACTTTTGCAGGACCACCCTCCTCATCCTGACGGGAAGTTGTTAGTTTAACCTGACAGGAAAGAATTCAGGAAACTTGGCTAAGACGACAGTGGAGAGAAAAGCTCTCCTCTGTGCGTTAGCTGTTCATATACTGGCTATACTTTAAATATATTCTGTTCTGGGGAATAAAATAGCACTCCTCTACCTTCAACACACTCATCACTGCTGGGCTATACATCACCCCCCCAACTCAATCCCCCTTCTCCTGTCCTGCCTCTCATTAGTGGGTCTTTGTCCCAGCTCCTGAATGCAGCCTATGTGTTTCCCCCTTCTCCTCTTCCCTCCCTCCTTACCCCATTTAAGCCCCTCTACCTGTATCGGTTACACCTGAGAGGGAAGGCGGCGGGCTCAGGTTACGGCCTGCTGAATGAGGGCGCCCCTTTGATGAGTGCAAGCTGGAGTGCGGGTGCAGGCGGAGAAATGGGGGCTGAGAGAAAAGAAAGGCTTTATTTGTGTCTGGAGTTTTGGCTGCTGAGGGTGCTGCAGAGTGCAGCCATCTCACCTGGGTTGTGTTAATGGCTGCCTGTTTTTGTTCGCGCGTACACAAGCTAGATCCGAGCTGACAGAGGAGTGCATGTATGAGTTCAGGGCTGCCTTTTTTGGTGAGCGTAGTTTGTCTCCCAGTCGAATCATGTGTTTTTTTGCCGCAGGTGTTGGTGTTTTTGTGTGAGCCAGTCAGATTACCTGTGCTTAGGCTGTTTGTTTTCACTGCGCTAAGTATGTAAATGACCCTCTAATCATTATCTGTTGTGTTTTTCAGGGCATAGTGCATGGAAAATGTCTGGAAAGCAAGACTGGACTCCTTGGATGAAAAAGAGAAAAGCTCCAGTGTTTTGTGCTCTGGGTGCAGTTCTGCTGTGCTGCCTGCAGAGCGGCGCTTCAACCACTTGTGAGTTCAAAAACAACTGAAAGTTAATCTACATCAGTCATTTAATTAAACTTAAACTCATTTGTTGTACATAATTACTGCATGCAGGGTTATAACTTGAACCATTTATTTTTTCATTTCTGTCCTTATGACTTTAATTAAATTATTTATCAGTAAATTACAATCAAAGTTGAGGCTGTCCACTACTTTTAGTTTATGTCTGCCACACTTTCTCTTTCCACTCAACTTTCTAATAATATGTTTGGATGCAGCACTTAGTAATTGTAGGCTGCAACATGACCTTGCCATAGTTATTGTGTATTAAAAGTTTTTTTTTAATTGATCTCATGTAATAGTAAAGTTTCATAAGAAACAGATTATTTTACATTCCCTGGAAATTGTAATCATCAAAATGGACAGGAATAAACACTTTTAAATATATTTACTGAAATGATCGACTTTTTACAGCAATATTAATTGAATATGCTTTAAAAGAATGTTAGAGTTTCAATTCATTCTGCTTTTCTTTAGTTTTATTAGTCATAATAACACCGCTCCCTGCCATTTCTGATCTCCTCTCATTGGACAGTACTCCGTGTATCCTCCCTTTCCAAGTGCCCTGTACATTTAGTTTTTCTAAACACCTGGTGCATGATAAGTCGTGCCAGGACATTTTCTGGCTTCAACACAGGGAGTGAACTGTTTTATATGTCTGGCAGCAGCAGTTTATTTGAAATAGATTTGAATAAGGAGGTAATTTGGACGGGCTTGGATCGCCACCATGAGCGAACTGAAAATGAAAAGAAGCTTTGTATAGAAAGCTGGAGTCGGTTCCTCATTAATCAAATGAATAAATGAAGGTAGTTGATTGAATTATTTATTGTTAATCGAATTAGTTTGATTAGTCGGTGGTACACTTTCATAGCAAATTTAATGTAGATGTAAAGGTTAAGAGTGCATCTATATGGATAAATAGATAAATGGAGAGAAAGAAACATCTCTTAATTAATCATCCATCTGGTCCATTTGTACAAAATTCATGTATATTCTCATTATTCCTCTTTTTTCCTTCCAGTCTCTGTGTTTTCCAGCTGGGATTTTTGAAAACTGACTATTGTTTAGTGCATTCATTTTACTCTTTTTGTATTTATACTTATAAATGTCCTCAGAATTAAAATGTGTGTGAATCTTGTATAATGCAAAATAAATAAATAAATAAATCTTACCAAGTATTTTTGACTAGTTTCTAGTGGAATTATGTTAGTATATGAAACTAACTTACAAGTAACTGTTCAACAAAACTTCAATATTGATAAGGAAGGCACTAGTTGCACTGGCAGATTATTTAACTATTTTCACAAATATTAAAGAATTATTGACTTAAAACAAGCTTCTATATCTTGCTGAAAAGTTTCTTGTAAGTTAGAATAGTCTCATTTCACGTGTGCTAGGATATTTGCAAAAGAAACTAGCCTAAAAACTTGGCAAGACTTTGTGTTTTTGCTGTGTAGGTTTCTTCCAAATCTCATACGCTGTTCTGTCTTTAACCCTGATCTCGGTGCTTTTGTATATTCGCCTCTTCAGATGAGGTGCCGGTGTTCACTGAGGAGCCCGTGTCTGTGGTGCAGAAGCTGGGAGGCAGCGTCATGTTGCGCTGCAGCGCCCGACCCGCCTCAGCCAAGCTCAGCTGGTGTCTCAACGGCGAGCAGCTGTCGAACGGCGATCTGGGCGTGGTGCTGAGCCTGGGCAGCCTTCTCATCCCCGCTTTGACCAACCGGACGCTGGGCAGATACCAGTGTGTGGCCAGCACCGGCGCTGGTTCTCTGGCGAGCGTGCCTGCTAACGTCACCGCTGCCAGTGAGTAGCCGCCCACACAAAACCGTAACAAATAAACACACAGGCCTTTTTATGGTTTAGTCAGAGTACCCAAAAGACTCCCTCAAGTTGATTTTCCTCGAGTAGAACAAAAACAGTGAGGAGGTCGTATTTGTTTGCTTAAAAACTTTATCAATACATTGTAAACTCTGTACTTTTTCAGTGGTTATAGCCTGTTTGAATCTCAGGTCTATTGAGGGCTAAAACTATCTGAAGTTTTTCTTCTTACAATGAAATTCGGATGAGAACTACAACCCTCGTGTGTTTAGTTGGACAAAACAGCTGCTTTGATAGTGAGTCATATTGATCTATTAGTTAAAATAAATGATTCCTCATGCTTTCAGTGCTTGGCTGCACCAAGTCTGTGCTCTTATATTTGATATGCATCATGGGACTGAGAGAAGGCCTGAAAATGTGAAACATGAGCTTTAGGAATGGAGGGGACCCTGGGGCTGGGGGCCGGTCTGAGCAGGGGGAAAGAAGGGACCGGCGCTCACCGTGGGGGCCCTCTACCTTCAGTGGCTTTTTTTTTTGCTCCTCTCAACTCCACATTCCACTCCACAGGGCCTGACAGCAGGCCTGGTCAGAAATTACAGCCCCATTATCTGGAAGAGGGCTGGAGAGAGATAAGACTGGTGTGCGTGGGTGTGCGTGTGCATGTGTGGGTAGGGATTGGGGTTGGCGGAGGATATGGGTTTAGGCAGGGCTGCTGTTAACAGTATTGTTTTACATGCACCGATGTGATTGATGTGTGAAGTTGCCTCAACTTGGGAAGCTCAGGGTGTTTTTAGGCCAGTCGAGACAAGACCCTGACAGGAGATGAGACGAGACGTCACACTCACTCTCTCGCATGTCTCTCTCTCTCTGCACATTTTCACTCCCTGTCACTTTCTTTCCTCCTTGCTTTCATTACTTTTTACCTCCCCTGTTTTTTGGGGTTTTTTTGTCATCTGCAGCACTGATCTCTTTATCTTTCCTTTTTCCAGCACAGCATCCCTAGTGCCTCGCAAAAACGTTTTCACATTCATTCCCTTACAAACACAAACGTTAATGTATTTTATTGGGAGTTTATGTGGCAGACCAACAGAAACGACGGTATAATTATGAAGTGTAAGGAAAATGACTCCTGGGCTTTCAATTCTCTTCTCAAATTGAAATATAAAACTTGTGGTATGCATTGTTTCCAGCCCGCTCAGCTGCAGATCTTTTGGGGTCTGTCTCCATCAGCTTTCCTCATTGGGTCTAAAAATGTTGCCTATTTCATTTAGCGGATTTTCTCCGTCTAACCTGACCGAACTTGAGCTATTTTGCAAATCTTCTCCCAAGTCTTTTGCAAAACCAGCCCCACAGCATGACACTGCCACCTCTTTTTCAATGAGCATTTTGTGCTCTATCCATGTTGAGATAATAAGTGCTCGAAGAGATGTACTTTAAACTTCTCCAAAAACCCTAAAGGTGCATAAATACTCCTGCAAGGCGTTGTACACAGACATTAACATTTGAATGTGTATAAATCATGCTGGAACAGCCAGATGTGAAGCTGGCTTCTTAAAAAAAATGAAAAAAGAACGTCTCTAATTTAATAAAGGTTCTCTGTGGCCACCCCCAGATCGCCTAAGGAATCGCTCCATGGGGAGCCTCTACGTGCTTTCCTTTCCTTCTGAACCCTCTTAGCTGTATGCACATGTTTTTTACCATCAGTCTAGGTTGATTCCAGACCCTCTGTACCATCCAAATCCACCCCCAACCCTCTTTTTTTCCCCCTTTCTCTCTCTTTGGCAGAACTTTAAAAGCTGCTCGCTCAAATTCCTGTGCTGACAATCAACCCCGCCGTATATCTGCAAAACACGTTGCACAAACATGTTCGGATTCAGACGCAAAAACACAGACAGGCCTCCTGCTGCTGCTCATAAAGATGATGAATACACTGTCTCTTCTTGAAATATTTTTTGTGGGCCCTGCCAAGCTGCCCTGGTGTGGGAGGTCTGCTTCACTTTATGCATACAATCAATCCTCTGTGCGTGCAGGGATGCTCGCTCGCACAAAAAAGGTCTCACACACACCTGAGAGGTATTCTGGACGGGTTGTTTCGGTGAAGAATGCGGGAGAGGGAGTTAAACGGAGGGTTCAGAGGTGTAAATGGGGTGGGTGGGGGAGTTAGAGAAAGAGGAGGATGGGTAGATGCGAAGGCTGGGGTTGTAAAAACAGCACCCGATTGATTTAGCAAATGGAGCGCCACACACACCACTAAAGCTTTGCCTGCCCCTGCTTGGATTCTCATCTTTCAGAATCGGCGTTGACAGTCTTGAGATGGAGCTGTTGAGTGTGTGTGGGTGTGTGTGTTAACCCTGATCTGCCTCCCTCATTTCTCCCATCAAAGCTCCTCCAGATGCTGGCAGGGGGTTCACATCCAGCACGAATAGCAGATTAATCTGCTGTGGACGTGTTTGCGCCAGTGATTTGACTACATCGTGGTGGAAACCGAAGCCCTGATTGAGATTTGCTTATGGAGTCAGAGCCGTGTATAAATCTGATCAGCTGCTCGTTTTTTTTCTCTCTTTTGCAGCTCCCTTTCTCCCCCCCTTGTCTTTTGTGCTAAAGTGTGTGACCAGTCCAAGAAAAACACAGCAGTTATAGCACCTCTGGAAAGAACGGAGAGCCTGTGTTTGTTAAGAATAAATCAACAAAAAACTGGTAGACGTTTAATTATGCTCCACAAGAAGTTTTATTTATCTTTCATTTCACTCTTGAACTCCTCCTTGACGAATTTCTCCTGCTCTCCCTCCCACTCCAAGCTTCTCCCTGCCCTCTTTTTCTTCCCTCGGCTTTTGCTTTCTGGGGTTCTGTTTTGTTCCGGCCTCTTAAGAGCAGAGCTTCGCCGCTTCCTCTCGAGCCCAAACTGGAAATCTGCCCCTGTAACTCTACTCTCTCACCTTTGACCCATCCTGCTCAGCCCTCTGGGCCGCTCAGGCTGGGGTTTTTTAAAGGAGGGGAGGAGGGTCACGGGGTCAGATGATCATCTAGGCCGCGCAGACTCTGTGTCTGCAGGAACACGGTCGCAGCACATGGCTCCAGTAATCCCGCTCCCACGTTTCCCACAGACTCCGAATCAGTTCCAGTCCCGATCTGATGTCTGGGAGGATTGATGAGACCTCCTCGGATAGTACAGAGACCCCATTTTTGGCTTTTGAATGAAACTATTTTGATTACAAGAAAGAACAAGAAACTGGAGTGATTTAAAAAATAATTTTTTATGAAATTCCAGCAAGTTTAGCTGGATCACACAGTGGGGAAGAAGAGAAACAATGTGGTTGCAACACAGCAGAGTGAAGCTGCTGTGACAGACACTCAGCACGGAGACAGCGCAGTTATTATTGCTCAAAATATTGTGGTTTCTCTGCTTCTAAAGCTGAGGACTGACTGTGTACATGTGCAGCTAGATGAGTTTTAATTTAGCTTCTATTTGGTGCGCTTAGCTGCTGAAACGAAGCAGTTGCGCAGCTTTCTGACCGTTTCTGTCATTCTGTGTGCTGTTGCAGAGCTACGGGATTTCGAGCCCGACATCCAACAGGAGATAGAAGTCGATGAAGGCAACACGGCCGTCATCGAGTGTCACCTCCCGGAGAGTCAGCCCAAAGCTCAGGTCCGCTACAGTGTCAAGCAGGAATGGCTGGAGACGTCCAAAGGTACCGCTCCTCGTTCTCATCCCGCATCCCATTTTAATTCCTAAACTGTCTCCATTATTTACAGGAATGCTGTAATCCTCCCCTCTGACTGCTTCATAAAGCCTGTGATAAGGCCGTTATCTGGGGAATGTTGCAACATGGGAACGTAGTTGTTTATTTTTCAAATGGTTTTACTTCTAAGTCTCCTGGAAGAAAAGAAATAGCTCCAGTGGTTTGTCACTGGTATGCTGATGATGCCTGGGAGCCGTAGGTACTGATATCTGCCTCTTATCTGTGAGGAAATGAATACCACATTGTCAAAGGCTGGCGGATTGTTCTGATTCAGACTCAAGGGCGCCACTATGTGGCCTGTTAGGACAGTACAGCCTTTTAATGGAATGGCTCTGAGGGCTCATGTTACAAACCAAAGTTTTGCAACGTGGACTTTTTTTGTTGTTGTTGTTGTTCTTGTTTTAATTTAGCTTCTCTTCTTTGTCATCCTCTTATTCCAAAGTGCCCTAATGTATTTTCAGCTGCCTTTGTGCTTTTAATGACTGTAGAGGCCAAGTAAACAAACCCTGACCACAGAGTAAATTAACTCTGCCAAACACCTCCATAAATCAAACTGTTGCTAAAGGTGGTTGCTAGTCACACATTTTGTCATAACTGTTGCGAGATATCGAATACAGTAGTCGTGAGTGGATAAAAATACTTTGCCCAGAGTTGAAAGCACAATTCACCGAATGATAGATCTGTCAAAAACGGTTCATTTTCAGCAAGAGGGTTGTTTCTTTCTGGAAATCTGAAAATTATCCAGGTTTTGGGACAGATGTATCTGTACAAATAAAGACATGCAGCACATCTCCTTTACAAAACAGACTATACATTCAAGTAAAAAATAGAATTGAGGCCATCACACACAATATTCAAATGTAATATTTGAGTGGAAAAGCTCAGATTTTTCTTTCTTTGCGTAGGATTGTTAAATCATTTTTTTTCAACCATTGCAACTGTTCAGAAGCTTTACGGAGCTCTCTGTGACTTTTCATTATTTATGAGGTGTTGCGGCACTGTGACAGAGAGCAGTCTGCTATACGGCTCAAACAGAAATGATATATGATTAATGTTGACGTGTGGGAATTGCAAAAGACTGCCAACATTTCTAAAATACAAATTTCTACGACAAAGGGATTAAACAGAGAAACGTTGCTGCAATAAGGTGGGTAAAACTTTGATAACTAAGAGTTGATAATAGGGAACATATTCTTCTTCCCTTAGTAACAACTTCCACACTGAAATGTGTTGTTGTAAGTGCAGCCTGGGATCGTTTCAGTATGGCGCATTCACTGTTTTTGGAAAAATGTTGCTTCTCAGTGCATTTTCACTTTTTCGTTGGAGTGAAACAGGGCTGCAGATGAGGTCGTTATTGTAAAAACTACAATGCTACTGATGCGATTAAATTAGCTTATACCAGTATTATGTTGCTAAGGAAAGGGCTGAACAAGCTTTGGTTTATTTTGGCAAAGTAATGCGATTATTTGGGTGAATATTTTGATATGCTCTCTAACTGGTATTCCTCCCAGGATGCCTTCAGGAACAGATGTTTTTCCCAAGCACTCTTAACTGACTGTGCTGCTGCCACGCATATAGACAATCTTATCGTTAATATTTCAATGTAACTAAAGTTTGTTGATGAAGTGAAAAACAACAACTTCTCTGTCTTTCACATAAAAGTTAAGGAGGTGATTGGTGGCGGATTACATCGGAGGGCTATAGTAGGGAGGGCTAGCAGGTTTTCAGGGAGAGAGAGGAAGTATCAACTCCAAGTCATTCAACATCTTAGCCATCCTGAGGAAATTACACCAAAGACTGCAAACATGCGCAGAGGGTAGTCAGGACTCTAAAGAGAACTGACTAACTGTGTTGACTCAATCATAAACAGCTGTCCTCCGCTTTCCGCATTTGCAGTGAGATTTATCTGGGCAAAGTGAGAAATGGAAGAACTCTCATCACTTCAGGAGAGTGAGAGTTGCCAACCTTGCTATGCTTTTTAGTTTTGATTGTTTTTTTTGTTTGTTTTGTTTTGTTTTGTTTTTTTGGTGATTGGTTTTGCACTTAACCAGCACTGGGTGTGAATCACACGTTTCTGCCTCTGGGTTTAGATTGTTTCATAACCAACTTTCTGAAACGAAAAGCAGCCGTTAACCGTATGACATCCAATCATGCATAAAAGATCTTAATGATAAAGTATGTTCTCATAGTTTACTGCGATAATGTGTGGTTCCAGTCCTCCAATGATTAGGTTTTGGTTTGGACATCATGATCAGGTCCATTTTGTAAAAATGGGGAGCAAAAACACTATAAATGCAAATGGGTGGGGATCATATAAAGTTTTCAGCAAATGACATATGACTACCGTAAACTGAATAATTGGAGATTTTTGCATTTTATATCTATTTGGTGACATACGCAGTGGTTTAAAAACAGAAGTAAAGCCAGATCAGGAGCCTTTTTAGGTCTTGGATCCACTGAAGTAGAGCTCATTCTTTGTCTGATGGGCTTCTCTCATCCAGCATGTATTTTCTCTTTTTTTATTTTAGGAAACTACCTCATCATGCCATCAGGGAACCTGCAGATAGCCAACGCCACCCAGGACGATGAGGGGCCGTACAAGTGTGCCGCTTACAATCCTGTCACTCAGGAGGTCAAAACGTCCAGATCGACCGATCGCCTGCGCATTCGCCGTGAGTCTGGGTTTTGAACTTATCTAAACTTATGACCATAAGGACACAGTAACAGCAGCATGGTGGTAGAGTTCCTATTTTACAATCGTCAAAGTTGGAGATTAAAATACTTAGATGTTTTAATTTAGCATCTGTTTCATCTCTCTACCAGTTTCATCATCCATATCTCGACTCTCTCTGTCACTCTTTCAGGCTCCATGTCCGAAGCGGCTCGCATCATCTACCCGCCGGCGCCCCGATCCATCATGGTGACCAAAGGCCAGCGGCTGGTGCTGGAGTGCGTGGCCAGCGGCATCCCTACCCCGCAGGTCACGTGGGCGAAAGACGGGCTGGACCTGCGCTCTCACAACAACACGCGCTTTCTGCTGAGCAACCTGCTGATCGACGCCGTGAGCGAGGGCGATTCGGGCACGTACGTCTGCAGAGCGGACAACGGCATGGGCTCGGACGGATCCGCCACCGTGCTCTACGATGTTCAAGTGTTTGGTGAGCAGATTATTTATTACATTCCGAGTCTCGCTAATTTGGCTGTATTTTTGTCTGGGTCATGAATTTGGGAATTATTTTGTCTCCTGTTTGGCGAAGCAGCAAGACAGAGTTGTGTCTGTGTGTGTGCAGAGGCGTAGAAGACAGGCTGGAGACGGGGCTCTTTATTCTATAGCTGCACTTGATTGAACGTGTCTAGGTTATGGATGGCTGTTTTTACAGTGATTTAGTGTGCGTGCGTGCATGTTTGTGTTAATGTGTTGTGAGCTTGTCTCTCTACAGCTGGCTCTAATTAAAGTCAAGAGTGCTGCTGTAGCTGTAATGAGTTCTGTCTTTACCCCCCATTCACAAGCAGCCAACCATCAACTAGTGGGTCTACACACACAAACCTTTTAATATGTTCAGTGACTTGCAAAACTATTTGCACCCGTTGAACTTTTTCATGTTTTGTTGCATAATAGTTTCAAACTTCAGTGTGCTTCATCGTAATTTTATGCTCTGGATCAACACAAAGTGAAACTTAGTTGTGAAGTGAATGGAAAGATTATTTAAAAATTTTTACTACATAAAACCTAAAAATTGTGGAAACAATTGCAACAGCCTTTTTTTGCAATGTGTTTTTGCAATACACCTCAAACCTAGTCAGATGAGATGAAGAGCATTTGTGAACATCACTTTTTTCCTTCTTGCCACAGACTCCTAATTATATTTTGGTCTGGGCTTTGACTTGGCCATTCTAATACATGAATATGCTTTTATCTAAACCAGTCCATTGTAGCTATGCCTGCATGTTTACAGTCTGGGCAGTAAACTATTCACAAAGTCTCAACATCTTTGGAGGCTTTAACGGGTTTTGTTTCCATATTGACTTTCCAGACACCTCTGACCAGCTTTCTTGTATTTGGTGAAGAAAAACACCCTGTAGGATAACGTATCCACCACCATGTTTCAGTGATTTGAAAGTAGACTAAAACATTCAATTCTGGACTCATGTGACGGGAACACCTTCGTCCATATATTTGCTGTGTCCCCTTGGGTTTTATTTTGGGGTATCAGAGTAAGCAACTAAACACAAATGCATGCAAATTCTTTCAGGTTTTTGAAAATGCAAAATGTGAAAAACCAAATATCCTTTTCTTTCCACTCGTGTTAGCGTCTTATATAAAACCACAGACTCTTAACCCTCATGTGTACCATTCCTCCTGCAGAGCCTCCTCTGGTGACCATAGAGCTGCAGCAGCAGGAGGTTGCATTTGGAGAAACTGTGCGGATCATCTGCCAGGCCCGAGGAAAGCCCACTCCCTCAGTGATGTGGCTCCACAACGCCCGACCCCTCGCTCAGTCCTCCCGCCACCGCCTCACCTCGCGGGCACTGCGCATCTCCAACGTGAGCTCTCAGGACGATGGCCTGTACCAGTGCATGGCGGAGAATGGGCTGGGCAGCTCGCAGGCCTCTGCTCGCCTTGTCACCTTATCGACTGGTAAGCTGCTGTAAATTGGTGCTCTGCAACGAGGTTTCTTTCTGTATTTGGAAGCCTTCAGATTTGATGAGGTTTTTTGTTTTTTGTTCTGTAGGGATTTCATCTCGGGGAAGGCTGCCTCCTAATTTTCGCCCACTCAGTCCTGATAAAGTGCTGAAAGAGCAGCCTCCTGTAAGGCCTGGGGCCACCGGAGCCATGTTGCCTCTGGACTGCTCCTCATTACCAGGACAAATATTACCTGCAGAAGCCCCCATTATTCTCAGCCAGCCTCGAACAGGCAAGGCCGACTATTATGAGCTGACCTGGAGACCTCGGCATGAACGAGGGTCCCCTGTGCTGGAGTATGTGATCAAATACAGAAAGGTAACAAGGGCTCTTATTGAATTTACATAGCACCTCTTCCTCTTTTCTCTCTGATCAAGTCCTGTTTTTACTCCTAGGAGGGACCCCCTCTTGCTGAGTGGATCACTCGAATTATCTCAGGTTCCCTCCATAAGCTGATTCTAACCAAACTGCAGCCAGACAGCCTGTATGAAGTAGAGATGGCTGCAAAGAATTGTGCTGGTTTGGGACAGCCAGCCATGATGACCTTCAGGACTGGCAAAGGTATGACAGATCCATGCATCTATTCTCTCATTTTGTCCTGACATATTTTCAATCTCATGTAATTCTTTCTGAGTAAAAAATAGTTTAGAGAGGGGGGTATAACGTATAATTTAAAAAACAGTGAAAATACGGACATGTCCCAGGAAATACGGACGTTTGGTCACCCTAATACTGTAGAAAAAAAAAAAAACGGCTCCCGAGTTGGATCTTAAAACGGCTCCCATTGTGGAGCCGGTTCCAATCGTTCACTTCAAAGAGCCGGCTCTTAGAGCCGGATCGTTCGTGACCGGTGTCGGTCCTTTTTATGAGGCACTGTAATCAATTTCACCATTTTAAACCCATTGTTCACAACAAAAAGAAATTTAATTTGCATTATTTCCTATGATGACTTAAGGAAATATCTGTAGCACTAAACATCTTTGTTTTTTCTGTCTTCAGTGCGTAAAGGCTCCGGAGCGTCCAACGACCCACCAAAAACCCCAGCTGTCCCTTCACCAAGCCTCTCTCGTAAGCCTTCTACCTGCGAACGCAACAAATCTCTGATTAACAGCACTAATGACGTCAAAGGCCAAAGCTAGGACTGATCTCAGCTACTAACCCTCTCCTCTAACAATTTTCTCTCTTGCATTTCTGTCTGAAGGATGAGCTCTCAGTAAGTTGAGCACTTCGAGGCTGCATTGTTGCCCTGTGATTTATTTCCATATTGTCGCTACATATTTGACCCCACCCTACCCTCTGCAGCTCCCGAAGCTCCCGATAAGCCCACCGTCTCCATGGCTACGGAGACCTCGGCGTACGTGACTTGGATTCCTCGCGGCAACCGCGGCTTCCCTATTCAGTCGTTTCGGGTGGAGTACAAGAAGGTGAAGAGGCCCGGGGAGGACTGGGTGACGGCGGTGGAGAACATTCCCCCATCCAGGCTGTCTGTGGAAATCATGGGCCTGGAGAAAGGTTGGTTTGGAGGAGGGGAGTTATCGGATGTCGTTCCATGCAATTATGACGATGATGCCCTGCGTAATTACAGTTCCTTGGTCTGTAAATTTATCACCATAATGAGTATAGTTAAAGCCATTTCAGTGATTACTGCCATTAATCAAAACATAACTGGGTTACAATTAACACAACATTTGCTCTGAGAAAGAAAACATAAAACTGCTTCACTCTGCCTTTTAAGTGTCTGAGAAGTCTGGGGCCGCTGATTGCGAACGTTCGTTCCTCTCCCTGTAGGTACGTCCTATAAGTTTCGTGTGGTCGCCGTGAACATAATCGGTTCCAGTCCACCCAGTGCCCCCTCCAAGGCCTACACTGTGGTGGGTGGGAAAACCCACGAGCGTCCCGTTGATGGACCTTACATCACTTACAATGAAGCCATCAATGAGACCACGATCATCCTGAAATGGACGGTATGTGTCCAAAGACATTTTGACAGTCAGGGAGGATCTGAAATGTCTGAACTTTTCCAATACATAGGGAAACTGGATTTGATATAAAGCTCATTGTGATCGTTACCTCCTCACTAGTATGATCCTGTGAACAACACGCCCATCTATGGTTTCTACATCTACTACCGCCCGACGGACAGCGATAACGACAGCGACTACAAGAAGGATGTGGTGGAGGGGGACCGGTACTGGCATTCGATCACCGACCTGCAGCCAGAAACGGCGTACGACATCAAGATGCAGAGCTTCAACGAAAAGGGCGAGAGCGAGTTTGGCAACGTAGTAATTCTTGAAACTAAAGGTGAGAGCATTTACAGAGGATGTTTGTTGGATTTTCTTGAACATGTAGTTATCTGATTAAGATCTTCCTAAGCCTTTTCTATTTATTTTTTCCTCAGCTCGTCTTAATAACCCGCGACCTCGGGCTCCAGAGCCTACAGATCCAGAGGCTGAAGCCCCCGGGGTGCTGGTGCCACGGCCTGGTGACCTCCCCTACCTCATCGTTGGTATTGTCCTAGGAGCCTTTGTCTTCATCATTGTTGCCTTCATCCCGTTCTGTCTCTGGAGAGCCTGGGCCAAGCAGAGTGAGTTTTCCCCAGAGATCCTCAGGTTTTTGATGACAGGCTATTGCCTTTGCACGTGTCCTAATTAATTACTTCACTAATTGCAGAGCAAGCATCAGACTTATGCTTCCCAACTGTGGCTGCTCCGGTGTCAGCGTGTCAGTACACCATGGTTCCTCTGCAGGGACTGGCCCTGGTTGGACACTGCCCCCTGGACTCTCACATGAGTCCTTCACGCAGCGTTTACTCCGCTAACGGAGAGTACATCCAGAACGGAAAAGCTCAGCACTGCCTTCCAGGACTGCAGCAGGTGAAAACACTTTGACTGAATAAAAAAAAAAGAAAACTGCACATTTAAATGTCAACATACTGGTGAGAACAGTTAAGAAAATGTTTTTACAAATGTATTTATAGGCTCTAACTGGTTGAAATTAGCTTAATTTTAAACAATAAACTCAAAGCTTTTGCTAATTTTAAATTCTGGCTAGGGTTGTTCACTTGGGTGGGACAGAAAGGTGTTTTTTTTTTTTTCTTCCCAAAACATATGGCAATAGTTCCTGTTCTTTTTGTGTTGCTGACTAACAAACTTTGTAACACTTCTGCTACTACTACTAATGTTTTATTTTTTTTATTGTTGAATATAAACCTTTATGTACTTTTATTTTGCAGGATGAAGTGGATTGTAACTTGGAATGCAACATGCTTTTGCCACAGGCAAATGGACATCTGCCTCTTTACCAGTACTCCAGCAGGTTAATAATTATTGAATTCTGCTAATGATATTTCATTAAGTAAAGCTAAAAATAAAAACATTCTGCTATCATTGTAAATGTATGTTTTTCTCAGGGAGGTGGATCATCAGGAACAGAGCCACTGTTCTCCTGACGACTCCACTCATCAGCTTCTGGGGTCTTCCCATGAATTTGTCAGTTCACAGGAAGTAGGAGGCAGAGTTAGGTTTGGTGACGGCACGCCAAACATCAATCAAAGTAAGTGTGGATTCTTCTAATATGGAAGGAACAAATGTGGCAAATAACCCTTTGAGATTTGAGTGTCGTTTTGGCTCATTGTAGAAATCTTAAAAATATTTTGCCTGCTCTCTTTCATTCCTGCAGAGCAGGAACCTCTTCGTCTTTTGTCACTTGAGGACGACGGAGTTTTCACCTCCTCTTATTCCACAACGCAACAATCCCAAGATACAATACAGGAAGTAAACATCCTCCCGAATGAAGTGTCCTCTGAGAACATAGGGACGTCAGACACCACAGATGCATAACAGACTCCTAGTGAACAGAGGAAAAAAAAGAGAATATATTTATTTTTGTATTAGAATATTTATATATTTATGCTTTTGTACATATAATTGTGTTATTATACTGTATATATGGGTATTTTCATATAAAAACACGATTTATCCATATATCTGCTCACTCTACATCCTTGACATTTCCAGAGCAACTTCCATTTATTCAGCACTTCCATCTCCAGATCTCACCCGTCCATTCCTCACTTCGCAGACATAGCCCCTTCCTAAATGTTCATTGTGTTTAGCTTTATGCAGACCAGAAACAAAGGGATCATTTCTCCAATCAGATGCTGTAATTATGAGGTGCTGTCATCACGTTCTCAAGAACTGAAAACTGCCATTGTGTACAGCTGTAACATGATATACTTTGCTCTTCATTAACAAACTATTAACAAGTGTATGCAATTTAAATAATTGTTTTCAGTAGTGTACATGAGATTATATATTGTGTATAGTTATTTATTTGTTGGAGTTTATGGTATTTTTTTAAAATCATCACTGAATGGGAGAGATTCTGGAAAATAACAGTCATTGATAAGCTGAACTTTACTCTGCAGCCACTTCTGTTTACTTGTTCGCTGGTTACCAAAAGACTGCCAGGTGAGGAAGCTGTGACAGGTGTTAGTATTATTCCTTCCTCACAGGTCAGTGGAAAAAGTATTACATAAAAGTGATCAAAATGAAGGAGATCCTGAATCTAAACTCCCTAAAGAGTGCAGGCTGTTTTCTGCGCATGCTGGAGCACTATTGCATGTAAATAAAAAGCTTATGAAATAATTATGGGTGTTTTCTTTCTTTTGACTAGCTTCCAGTCATTAGCTGATGTTTCGGGTATAGTATACTAACCACTTGGTGTGTAATGCTCAGTACAATCATTTTAATAAAAGGTATTTAAAATGTAGAACCTAAAATGAAGACAATCAATAGAAATTTTAAGTGGAAAAAGGATAAACAACAAACAAGCTAGCACTATGTTGTAAATAAGAGTACGCATTATCTGCTGTTGGGTGTTATGCTCAATGCCTGACATTTGTGTCATACAGCATTCAGAGTTATGCATTGGTGTTATTAGCTAATCTATGTTGACAGGAGCTAATATGCTAACATGTTAGCTGCAAGAAAAAATGGCAGGGAAATTACAAAGTTATCCTTATAACATTAGCATGTTTCAAAATAGTATACAAAAGCTAAAGTTAGGCAAAATACTAGAGTTATCAGTAAGTATGCTAGCGAAAACAAACATCTAGAAATGATCCAAAGAAGGTTTGTTCATATGAAGAGCATTAGATTATCTTGGGCCTCCTCTTCATTAGACTGTTAGGCAGCAGTGTCTTCCTCAAAGGCTCATTCATAACAGCTGTGATGCAGATCACTACTGGAGAGTTGCAATTTAGTTTTATTGAATATTCTTTAAAATAAACTGGGTTCTGAAAACAAGAAAAAAAAAACAGGGAAATGACAATCTTATCCTTATAAATTTTATTTAGCAATTTTGTATTTACAAATACATAATCTAGCAACTTTGATATGAAACATTGGTATTTACAAAATAGCTCTTCGAAAAATCTGTACAGTACAACCTGATAAGTTAGTAAATTAAATTAGTAACTGTGCAGAAGGTTTCCTTTTGACCCAAAATTCAAGTTCTAAACTTTTATATTTTCTTCAGAACCAGTTTAACCAACATTTCAAAAAGGAGCATTCAGGACTTATTTCCATAAAATTCAAAAGCCTTATGAAAATTTTAAATGATTACTCTGACATTAGGCATGTCAAAAAAAACAAAAACTGAGTGGACATGTAAACAACAAATCCCCTCACATCAAGTGCTGTATCACTTCTTTCTTTAACATTGAACCAAACTACACATTTCAAACAGAAAATGCAATTGTTTGCTCTTGAACAATAGTCCAAAAAGGCATTAAACTGAAACTCATCACACAGCTGAACTGCCATCATGGCCCAGGATGTGGCTGATGTTGTGGGCCGGACGATTGGGTTGCTTGCCAGAGTCAGCTGATGATGTGTTGGTGAGGGACAGCAGTGGAGACATCTGCATGGATGAGCCATCCGAGGGCATGCCGGTGGCAATTTCGGGGAACAACGAGGTGAGGCTGAAGTTGGAGATGTGAGGGGTGATTCCAGATGATGGCATAGGAGGCATATCCGGAAGCAAAGGAAAACTGGCCTGACCGAACCCCACTGGCCGCGTCGGGGAGAGGATGGAGCTGAATCTATTGTTGAGAGGAGGGGCGCTGGCCTTGTCGGCGCTCGGGCTTGTAAACATTTGGTTGGGAAAGTACTGGAGGGCGACATCACCAGGGAGGCTTGGATGGGCAGCTGGGGAGTAAGAGGGGTAAAAGGAGGGTAAAGTGTTCTGGGGCTCTACGGGGAGGAGGGACGGTGTGCGGGAAGTGCTGGGTTGGCTCACTGGAGGGATAAATGTAGAGTTTGCATTAATCGGAGGAGGAGGGTTCATTCCTCCCTCTGAAATAAAGGGGAACCCAAAGTTCTGAGCCAGGTGTTGGTCAGCAACAAGATTGTTGTCACTGGGAACCTGTGCGCTGTCTGCCATCAAGCGCACAATGGTGGTCCGGCGGTTCTCTCCTCCAGACTGAGGCCGGCCCAGCAGGACCCCTCCCCCCGAGGGCAGAGGTAGATGGCCCTCGGCCTCAAAAGGGTTGGTGGGTCTCTGCGCTCCCGATCGATGTCTCAGTTTGACTGGATGAGCGTCTCTGGGTATATGTCGGGAATGCTGGCTGACAGCAACGGGGGGTCTGGGGATGGCAGAGGAGCGGCCGGGCTCAGAGCTGCTGTGGGGGGTCGGAGGGTGGGGCAGACCTGCTCGGACGCCGGGCCCTATGTGCATATTACTGCTGACCTGAGAAATGTGGCCCTTGTTGGCCTCTGTGAGTCGCATAGCTGGGGCCTTCTGGGACTGAGGCACGCTCGGACTGGAGGCCTTGGCCTGGATGTCTCCTGATGAACTTCCAGGCATGCAGCTGTACTCCATGGTCACTGGGGGGCAACACTGTACTGCTCGCTGATGGTTGCTCTGCTCAGGAAGATGGGGAGAAAGGAGGCTTTGCATGAAACTCTGGTGGCAGCCTTCCTGTTCCCGAGGGAGCGCAGGACCAACTTGGACTCCCTGAGGGCCAGGATGGGGTCCACTGTAGCTGCCACGATTTCTTACGTCTGCAGTGGGGCCGACACTCATCCTGAATCCTCCCTGCTGCTGTCCCTGAGGGCCCCGCTGAGAGGGGGGTACCGACTTGGGGGCCATGTCACTCCCACGAGAGACCTGAGCTTCAAAACTGCTGAGCTGATGTGTTCCCCCTCCACCAGCCATCGCCTTGAAGGACTGACACTCAGATATGCGTTGGTCAGTGGATGTAGAATGGTCAGATGAAAGACGGTTCTGAGGGTTGTGAACAATGCCAGCCTTCCCTCGCGAAGTATCCAGGTAGTTGCGGAGGTCTGGTTGCTCTTGGGTGGCACCACGACCGGGCTGAAGATGGAGAGCCATGCGTTGCTGCTGATCCCCGCTAGTGGAGCTTTTACCGATGAGCGCCTCTGCAGAGTAGTTCGACACGCGGTGTCGCTCCTGTCGAGACGGAGCACAGGCCAGCTCAGATGAACGAGACACCGTGTTGGTGGGAGGAGAGATGAGCTGCTGCTCCAAGCTTCTAGCGCTCATCATCCTCTGCATAGCATTGTGGTCCTGACCAGACTACAGAACGACAAGTTAAAGACACAAAAACCTTTACTATAACAAAAGGAAGACAATAGTATGTCATAAAATATTCCTCAGTAAAAATGAAAAAAGGATGAAATTCTGCAAATTACAGGAAATCATAAAAAAAATTATTTCAGTCAGCCAATTCGAAGGCTTCTTCACAATTTTTGATAGTAAAAGTTCCTTGGTTCAAAAGAATGAAAGGTTGAAATAAATTACAAAAGAAAGAAAGCGAACGAAAGAAGCAAGAGCAAAAGTGCTAAGGGAAGACTGCAAAAGAAAGAATGAAAGAGCTAAAAGAGTGAAAGAAAGGTTCTGTCATCTAAAATGAGCAGGTGCTATTAGGCAACAGCAAGGTTTATAATTTAGAGGATGAACTTTAACAGTATTTTTCATTCAGATTCAAACAAATGATCATAAACCACACATTACTAATATGCTACCTATACCCACCTTGAGGTGGTCCTGCTGAGCCAGGTGGCTGTTGTGATGGGCCCTGGATCCCACTGACTGGGCCTCACATGTCTTGTCCTGATGCCTAAAGTGCTGCTGTTGAATCTGTTGCTGTAAATGCTGAGGATGTCTGGGATGAGAGTTCTGCTGCTGCTGCAGCTGCTGTTGATGCTGAGTCTGGGGAGGCTGCTGGTGCGCCTGCTGTTGTTGTTGGTGTTGTGGATGAGATGCTTGGTGCTGTGTTGGTTGTTGATGCTGTTGAGACTGTTGGTGGGACTGCTGTGGATGCTGTGACTGCTGCTGCTGATGGGAATGCTGATGAATTCCAGACTTTTCCAGGTGATGTTGCTGCTTCTGCTGCAAGCCAGCAGGTGAGCCAGTTTGATTCCCTCTGACGATTCCCCGCTTCTTCTGGACATGCTGCTGTTGTTGTTGTTGTTGCTGCTCCTGCAGCGCCCTCTGGTGTAGTGAGTGGCGCTGTGCAGGGTCAGATTGAGTCAGGTGGTGCTGCAGATGATATAGATGGTGTCTCTGCTGCTCTTGTTGCTGCTGTTTCATGTAAAGGTTCCCTCCCAGATGCTGACTGGGCTGGCTAACAGAATGCTGCGGGTGACCCTGTGGCAGATGAAGGCCGCCTGCCTGGTTCTGCTCAGGAGGACCTTGAACGGGGCAGTGACCATCAATGGGGCGCACTACTGGGCTCATGAAGGAGTTTGATGAGAAAAGAGGGCCTCCATTTTCTGAATTAATCCTAGTCATTACAGCTGCAGAGGTAGAAGGCAGCTGTCCCAACATCATCTGACTGTGGTCTGGTGCTTTCACATCCATATGGCCCACTGCATTACCCGGCGGAGGGCAAGGCTTTGGTCGTTTTCCTGCATTTAACATCGCTTCTTCTGGGGCTTGTCTTTTGGAGATGATCTTCCCATGTCGCTCACCTACCACACTTCCAGGTGGGCCTCTTATAGCATTATTTTTCAAGGCAGCATACTCTACTACTTGGGCAGTGCCTGAACAGGTTGAGATTGCATTGCTTGAGGGTTGGGACATATGAGTAGATGTCCCGGCTGGAGAGGGAGCTGAACCCTGCTGGGCCGTCAGACTGGGGGAACTGGGATAGGGTTGGTGACTGGAGCTGGATCTGATCAGATTGTTAACACTGAGGCTAGCGGCTGTCCCACCTTGGGTTGAGCTCTGAGACTGTCCTGGAGGGAGAGGTTGAGATTTTGAGCAAGCAATACTTTGCAGATGTCTGTTTGGCCCACTCACAGACACATCATGGTGTTTAGTTGCACCTTGGTCCATCAGTTTGGTTATCTTGCCTGGCTGCCCAGCTGAGCCTCTGTCTCTGCTGGAAGACACTTGTGGGGTTTTGGGCGAGTCCCATGTAGCTGAAGCAATGTTGTCCCCTGAGCATCCTCCACTTCTTCTCTCTGGGCTGTCTTGTTCTAGCATTGCCAACGCGAGCATCTCCGCTTGTTCAGATGTAAACGCAAATGATCCAAAGGAGCCGGAAGACACACCGATGCTATGGCCTTGAGGAAGCATCGATGCGACAGAGAATCCTCGACCACCAGCTCCCCCTGTGGTCAATGGAGAATCAGTCTGCCTGTTGGACGTCATATTCTGCTCCATTGCCTGGTCATCCAGGTTTGTGTAAACTTGTTGAGATACTGCAAAGTCCTTCTTTAAGGGAACTTCAGACATCACCCCAACCAATCCTTCTTTTCTTGCTGCTGTGGAAGGCCTCTCCTCCAGAGCATCCCTGTCAGTCCTTGTTGTCTGAGTTGGTTTGACTTCTGCAGGACGACACAAGGAAGGTGGGGGAATGTTCACGCCATTCTGTTGTGAAGGAGCTCTTGAAGTACTAGTCTTTTTCTTAATTTCGATAGTTGATGTGGAAACTGTAATAGAGGAGTCTGGAGCCGAATCAGTGGGTAAAGGTGATGAGATGACAGGTGTGGTGGGTGAAGAGGATGAAGTGGTGGGCTGAGAAGAGGATGAAGTGGTGGGCTGAGAAGAGGATGAAGTGGTGGGCTGAGAAGAAGATGAAGTGGTGGGCTGAGAAGAAGATGGTTGATCTTGGATCTTTGATTTCTGGGGAACAGTAAGCTGCACTGTGTTGGTATTCTGAGTCACTGATGCAGTAGTCTGAATACAGATTGGGGGCAAACACAAACTAGAATCAGAAGCAGAAGTTACATGAGGGTCATTGGAAACTGCAGAGGTAACTGTGGGTTTATTTTGTTTAGCAACAGAAGAAGCAGCAGCTGGCAGGCTTTGCATTATGGTAGTTGTAGTAGTAACAGTTACCTGTTTAACCTCTGACACCAAAGGTTTGGTTACAGCAGAGCTGCTGTTAGAAACTGGAGTAATTTTAGTCTTGATTTCTAAAGCTGAGCCACTTGATGGCTTCATAGCTGTTTCACAGACGACCTTTGGTGCAGCTGAGTTACTCTGAGATGCACAGACAGAGCTTTTATCCTGCATCGGACAAAATACAACAGAGCTGCTGGATGAACTGCACACTATCATTTGCTGTGTGTTCTGACCTGATGCGACACAGCTTACAGCATCTCGGGACTCTGAAATTGTGGTGTCCATTGGGTGAACGTTTGCCGAGGACTGTAAAACTTGAGATGCTTTATCTTGAACTGCCTGGCTCTCTTTAGCAGTAGCAGATTTTTTGAGAGGAATTAGTTGTGCAGTCCTGAGCTCTTTCTTTTTGGGAGATTTGATCCTTTTAGCTACCACTCTCTTTGTGTTTACAACCATGTGGGGCTTTTTTCCTGAAGGCTTAGAGGTGCTGGCAGCTATTCCTGATGGAACCTGTAGCTGCTGAGCAGGTAGTGCAGGTGCAGATCCAGGTACAGGTGCAGTAACTCCAACTGATGATGTAGGGGTAAGAAGGCAACTGCTCTGGCAAGATCGAGGGAGGCCTTGAGATATGCTCTGGTTCAGACTGCTAAGGGCACCTAAAG
Organism: Brachyrhaphis roseni; assembly: GCA_903066815.1. Taxonomy (NCBI): domain Eukaryota; kingdom Metazoa; phylum Chordata; class Actinopteri; order Cyprinodontiformes; family Poeciliidae; genus Brachyrhaphis; species Brachyrhaphis roseni. The sequence goes on along the minus strand of CAEFZY010029650.1, from coordinate 25,690 downwards.
TATTGAGGGCCACATTAGTAGTGGGCTCCTCAGTGGTGGTTGGCTGTACCAATTGGAGAGTGCTCTGACCGATCTGGGAGCCACCTTTGTCAGAAGTTTTCACTGGCTTCAGAGCAAACACCTGACCATTCACAGTGATTGTTTGTGGGGCTGTGGAGACTGGCAAAGAGGAACATCCCTGGCTGACCTCAGGCTGGGTGGGACGAGGCAGGATATGCACGAGCTGCTTTCCCCCAACACTTTGTAAAGGAGGGACAGTCACTGAACTGGTTGTGGTTGGTGTTTGAGTGGAAACAGCAGGGAGAGAGGGAGGACCAATGCTCAGCTGGGAGCTCTGAGGTGCAGGCGTAGTCTGACTGGGGGCTTGGATGATCACTATATGCTGACAAGGTGTTTGATTCGAAATGTCCTCTCTCACAACCTGCTGGGTGGGGCAGGCACTGGCCTGCTGTAGGATGACAACACTTGGATTGTTCGTGCTCTGAGGTGCGGATACACCTGGTGCTGCAGAGGTAGAACCGGCTGGGTTTACCTGCAGCACCTGCATGGTCTGCAGCAGGGGCAGCACAGCAGCTTGATGCTGAGGAACCAGGGTTTGCTGAGGCTGTGGAATAAGGGCTGTTGGAGGATGAGAAACCAACGATGCTGGCTGCAGAACTGCAGGCTGGGGCTGAGCAATCACAGCTGGTTGTGGCACTATGGCTGACTGGGGTACAACCGCACATTGAGGCTGTGTCCGGTTTAGAACTGCAGCTTGTAGCTGAGGGGTACTTTTGAATGGATTAGCTGGAATATGAGTTGTGACAGGTGCCTGCTGTATAGGAACGTGTGGCTGCAGCTGTATTTGAACAGGATTAACAGAGGGTCTGCTGCCCACAGGACATACTGCAACCTGTTGGACCGCCTGGGTGGTACTGCTGACCTCTGGCGCGGACAAACTCTGGCAAACTGGTTGCACTGTGTTTCCTGCCATCTGCAATGTTGTCCAGGTCGTCTGTGTGCTGCCTGCAGCTCCAGCCCTAAGAACAGTTTGATTGGCAGGAACTGCAGTGTAGCTTACAGTTCTGATGGCAGTGTCCTGTGTCCCCAAAGAGGAACCCCCCGATGATGCAGAGGTTATGGTCTGGGTAGATGTAGTGCGTGTGGACACACACTGCGCAGTGCTTTCAGTGGTATGTTGTGAGGCTGAATTAGCTACTAAGGGAATGCTCTGAGGCGGGGGATCAGGCTGCACCTGCTGGAGCAGGGATGTAGTGGCTGCAGGGATCTGGAGGGTTATGTAAGACACAGAAGGCACCAAAGAAGGGCCTACAGCAGGTGTTTCAACCACACACTGCTCCAACATCCTCAGACCTGATTTTGACTGAGAGGGTGTTGTGGTTGAGCCTGGGAGCAGTGCAGGGGTGGCAGAAGAAGTACTGACTTCTTCTATTGCATTAACTTGCAATCTGGTATCAGATGGTGGCTGAATTGCTTCAGAGGACTTCTTTCCCGGGCTTGCCTGTTTCCCTGCAGGGCCGATCACATTGCCATTGGAATAAACAACAATTCTCTTTGGGAGCTGATGGGTAGGAGTCACTTTTGCCACTTTGGCACAGCGGTGCTTTCCCTTCCAGTGAATAGTTGGGTCCTCTAACAGGCTAATATCATGAGCTTTGAGGAGCTCAATATAGTGAGCGCTCTCCTTTCTCAGTTCATCCAACTGATGCCGCAGTCTCCGGATCTCCTCAGCTGCATAGAGACAAAGCAGGTATTTGTATTTTTAAATAAATATTTAAGTAATGGACCAACATCAAGTGGAGCATAACTGTACAGTAGTTTTCTTTTTTTAATAGATGCTACTTTTAGGGGCAGGACTGGATAAGCCATTAATTCTTCCTGCTCCCTCAAGGTTGGGTGCCCTTTTACACATGCCTCTGCTTCAACACACCAGAGTCAAAGAATGAGGTCAATAGCAGGACTCTGGAGAATTTAACTGCATACTGAGGTGGTACTTCAGCCTCAGGTATGTTGGACCAGAGATGCATCTAAAAGATGTCGGACACTGTCCCACATGCTACTTTTAGAAACATGGCTGAATAAACTTATAGTATTATAAGTATTATAATTTTTATTATTATAATGTATTGTTAGCATGCATAAAAACTTCAAGCACAGCCTCTCACTTTGGTGTTGGTAGACTTGATTGAGGGTTGCGGAATAAATAGAAGATTCTTTTAAAGTTCATGAAAAAAAAGTTTAAAAAAAACCCTGACCTTGGACTTTATCACCACCGTCCAGAAGCAGTGTATCATTTTGTTTCTTCAGCTCAGTAATGTAGCGAAAAGCTTGGTCCAATATCATGTTCTTACTCTAAAAACAGAACATTGACATAAAATAAAAAATACACACTGTACTAGATAGACACATGGATAATTGTAATTCAATAAAAAGCAGCTATTTACCTGTTTAAGTGCCTGAGAACACGGCAGAAGATTCCCAATGCGATTAATCCCCGCATTAATTTTCTCCTTTCTGTGTCTCTCAACTATATGCAGACACAAACAAAGAGAAAGTACCTTTTATAATCCAATAAAATTTTAGTTTAAAAAAAAGAAAGACCTATAGCTCAAGTTGCAAAAGTAGCAGATCTGATGTTACCTGCATTATGAGATTCTTTGTTTTTCTTCTTTCTGCAAAAAGCGAACAATTCATAGTGCATTTAAAATATTTACAAAGATCATAGGTGGGCAACATAATTTTTGGTGCATTTGTTTCAAAGGAAAAAGAATAAATTAATATAAACATGTTTGGAGTATTATTATTTTTTTTTTCAAATTAGGCAAGGGGATACCATCATCATCAGGATGAACATGAACTTGGGGTGCATCTGTACAAAGCAATCCCAGATCAGTCCGTACTTTGGTTTTAAAGTCTTGACTCATTTCAATCAAGAGAAACAAATAAAAAGGGCACACAACAGAACTCAATGGACATTTGTTTAAATTTTATTTTGTTAATAAAGGATAAGCAGGTATAAAAATGGTCAATGTTTTTCAGGAACTTTTAAACAGACTGCCTATGTTTGAGAATTGATTGGTTCAAATCACTTCTGAATTGTTTTTGTAATTGTTGTTATCCTTTACCATTACAATGTACCAAACACTGATAGTATGATAACAACTGTGATTTAAGACATATCTTATGGTTTTAAATCAAATGATCAACAATTTGTTGAGCAACAAATGGCAACAAATCATCCAAACAATGGAGGCTAATTTTCAATTAAAGGATTTAAGAGGAACGTTTTTTAGTATTACAAAAGAAAAACAGAAACAATGACAGTGCAATATTTATATTCTTTGTAAAAGACAAAGAATGGGGAGCTTGTCTATTTAAGCAAAGCGTTGTCCATGCTTTAAATATCCCTATTCTCTTTAAACTTAACATGTTCATATGTATATAAGCATACTCACTTGGGTTTTCGACCAGGTGTCTGAGTTTCAGTCATCTCTGGCATCCTGTTTTAACAGTTGCCTGAATGGTGAAAGGTACCAGTTAACGCATTCAACAACTGGACCTTAAGTCCGGTCTGTTCCCGTCCTGCACACAACACAAAAACGCTGTAATCATCAACAGCTACGTATTAACAACTGCAATAGTACATTTGGGCTTCCTCCAGAGCAACTGGATGCTAACATGCTAGTGCAGAGTAACCTAGCTTTACTGCAAACCTAAATGCTCTAACATTTAAACTTCTGCATAAAAACAGCTTCTTTGACAAACTGTTCAAACAAATGTTCTACTTCAACATAATCATATCGGCAATAGATGACGTTCAAACGTCTGTTGTGTCACTTAAATAGAAGAAAGCTATCAACCTGAGCATTTAAACTAGCTAGTTAGCCAACAGCTATCTTAGCTTACCGTTACCTAAATAATTATTGGACAAATTAAAAACGAAATAATTTACGTCCCATGTAATTTAGCGTAACAAAACAAACGTAAATTCCACCAACCTCTAACTTCGGCATTGTGGTGAATATATGTTCCAGTAACAACTTAGACATTAGGAGCTAAGCTAGCAGAGCATTCAGCTCATCTCTCAAAACAATCTAGATACACCTAAATCCGTGCAGAGGAGGGTTGTACCTTCGAGACAGCCAATGGGATCGCGAGTGTAAGAAGTCTCAACCAATCACGAAACGGTAAAGAAAGCGTCACTGTATGAGTTCGTGTCTAATGAGGCTCCATTAGTTTTCTAGATACATGTAAAATGTGTACCTCCTCTATTGTGAAGGGTTAATAACAATTATTTATTTTTAAAATATCCTAAGAATATAAAGTTATATGATAAATACTATGAAAAAGTTGTAGGCTAGTAGAAAGATATGTATGGGGGAAATACTTTTTCAAATTCCTATATTATTAGTTGAAAGTACAGTTTAATATACACACCAAATTAAGACACTTTTTATTAACTGAATTTAAATCGGACCAAACTTCTCTTGTTTAAGGTCAGATCAAATTATCAAATTATTTCTATTAGCTAAATCCCATGTCAGATTTATTTATAAGTTTACACATATTTTCAAACGTTCTAGGTTTCCTTCCACAAGCTTCTAACAATAGTTTGCTGGATTCTAGCTCATTCCTCCAGATGGAACTGGTTTCACAGTCAGGTTTGGTTGTAGGCTGCTACATTCACACACAGAACAGATATCAGGACTTTGTTACAAAACATGGAGCCTGTTCTCATTACGCCACTTTGTAATGTCCATTTCGGAAACCCATATCAGCCCAAACTTTTACTTCCTGTCACCAAGTTTCTTTTAGATTTATGAGTACATCTTTTCTTCCACACTGCATAACTGTGAAGACAGGACACTTCTGCAATGATCTGTAAATCGATCTGAGGTGCATCCAATTTGTAAAGCAAAGGAAATCAACCAAGCTGTGAAAAAAATCTTTACTGCAAATAGTAATTCCTTTATTTAGACGTTAAAAAGTCTTACAATATAGAGCTCCAGAAAAGATAAAATTCTTCAAAAGAAAGCAAAATCATGCGTATACTACAGTCGAGAGAACAACTCTCATTGCATGCAGAGGGTCAGAGCTTCTTCTGGGTTAAGAATCTATATCTGACCAAAACCTCCAGACTGTCAGAACGGCATAAAAACTCATGAGGGTGCAATAACAAAAACTCCCTAAGTTTAAAGAAATCGCTGCCAAAGGTGTTTAAGAAATCAATATTTACCCACCTTGAGCAAATAAATTTACTAATGCCAAATCAAATCATTTAGTTAAATACTGATACATCCCCTACAAGTCAATGAGAGGGAATGTACCTATCAAAACCTCTCCAATACTGGGACTTCTTGTTTGGCTCCCCCCAAACTAAGCATTTCTAATTTTATGTCTTACACCCAGGGGAACCTCTGAGCCGTTTGCTGTATAAGTGTGAAAAAAAAAAAAAAAAAAAAAAAACAGTTTAGGTGAATTAAATTAAAAACCTAGAGAATAAAATTCTCTGAAAATCAAGAGTTGTGCCAACATCTTTCCACCACAACCAAACCATTCAGCCTCCACTGTGTCCATACTGAGCGGAAACATTTCTGCTCTTCCCATCTGGATGCATGAACAAACTGGTCTTGTTCACGTCCCGTGAATCCCAGGGTTCAGGTAGCGAGAGAATTGTCTCATCTGCTCAACGGATCAGCTCCAGCTAACACTCCAAATTGACCAGCTAAATGATGGTCTTGCAAACATTTTCACTGCTTCCTTTTTTCCAAAAATACAGATATGTCCCCATTAGGTTTGATAACCGCATAAAAATAACTCAAACACAAACAGAACAATTTGCAAACAGAACACCACCCCCGTCACCGTGTCTACTAATGTTCTGTGTTGGCATTTCATCATTGGAAACCAATTTGTGGATAACAGAGTTTTCTGTCACTTTTCAAATAACCGCATGTAATAATGGAGAACAATAAAATATGAAAAAAATAAAAATAAAAAAAATCACCTTTGCAAAATAAATGCAGCAATTTTTATACTGGAAAACTGCTTTCTCTTTCTAGCGTCCTTTTGAAGAAACTGTTGAATGTGTTGACCTTGGGGCATCTGTCACAGTTCTGTTTCTGTGTCGATGGGCACACATGCTTTTCTTTGTCCCCCCAAAAAAACCTGTGTGCCCCTACTCTACTTTCTGAAGCTCCCCACTGGGTGGCGCACATGAACTGCGCAGGCTCTTCTGCAACACATGGGCATCTGCAGGTTCTATCCTCTTGTAGTAATTCTTTTTTGTTTCGATTATCTCAAAGCCAAATTTCTGATAGAAGTCGATAGCTGACTCATTGCTGATCTGCACATGACTGTGGAAAGAGAAAGATGCAGTTAGCACATTTGGAGGAATCTGTTTTTAATTACACTGGTATCACTGTGAGAGGAATAACACTTTAGACCAAATACTAGAAGTAAAGACAGTCAAATCCCTTGTACATCTACCCTCAGTCAAAAACATTTAAATGTCAAACATCACAAAAATTCTCATTTTCTCCTGTATTAAGACACTTACAGGTAAATGTTGTCAAAAGTGCCATCCTTCTCGCAGATGTTTAGCACATGATTGAGCATCTTTGTACCTAGTATAAAATCATAAATTCAAATTTACAAAAATGATACAGAAAACCAAAATGATTAACAACAGTATTTACGCATGAATGGAGCTTCTTACCAATTCCAAGTCTACGGTAAGGTGCTAAACAGCCAAGGGTCATGATATACAGCCTCTTCTGGTTCTGAGAGTGATCCACTCTGCAGCACACAGCCCCCACTGCAATGTCATTGAAGTATGCTGCAAGGCAAAAACATAACTAATGTTAATATCATATTAATAGGCAGGAAAACACACGCATGAAGACAAAAAAGCAAGGATTACTATATTACGGTAGACACCTAGCATCCATAATCTATTATGCTGTCTCAGGTATGGATACTAAACAGAATGCATTTAGGAAGTTATAGGAATGCAGATATATCTCAAAAATGTACAACATTTTGAAAAAGTTTAATATTTTTGTCAGTCACTTCAGACATGTTGATATATTTGAAGTTTTTATTTCTTGCAATTTTGATGGTTGGGGCTTAAATATAACAAAAACCCAAAATTCAGTGTCAGAAATGTTTCAAATTGTGAAAAAGTTAAATAGAGAAAACTCATGGCAGTAGTGATTTAAAGCTACTGCCTACTGCTCCCTAATCAGTTAATTAACTCAAATCCCCACAGAGGTTTCTTGAGCCTTTGAATGGTCTATCACTCAGGGGTCAGTGGGCTACATGGGGAAGACTGCTGACTGGATAGATGTGAAGAGGACAACCACTAACATCCTCCACAAGAAGGATAAGCACAAAATGCCATTGTAGAACAAGCTGGTTGTTCACAGGTTGCTGTATCCAGGTATATTCATAGAAAGTTTAGTGAAAGGAAAAAGCGTTGAAGAAAATTTAGCATCTTATTTGGGAATCAAGGTCCCAGAGTCTGGATGAAGAGTGGAAAGACCCAGAATCCATGTTGCTCTAAGTCCAGAGTGAATTTCCCCATCAGTGATAGTTTGGGGTGCCATATCATCTGCTGGTGTTTGTCCACTGGGTTTTCTAATGTCCACAGTCAACACAACAGACTACCAGAAAAAATTTGAATGCACTTCATGCTTCCTTCTGCTGACAAGCTTTATAGAGAGGGCGATTTTAAGCTACTGCCTACTGACAACCTGCGGAGACATATCTTACCTAGCTTTGCGAGCTCTCCAACTTCCAGCACATCTTTATAAAATTTGTCGTTGTAGCTGACAGGGAAGATGACTTGGTTCAGGCGTTTCAACTGCTTAATGTTGTGAGGCGTAACATCCCCCAGCTCGATCCGGCTACTGGAACAAGAGCAAAACGGTCAAATAGCTGACAGAGGTACATGTAGCAGGATTGTGTCTTATTTTTTTGCTATATAGATCAAACCTACAAAAGACATCATTTGAAACAACATGATTATGTAACTCAATTTCTTTCTTCCCTTCCGAATACCTAAAGTATTCTGTTAACCCTCTCTGGCTGGACTAAATATAATTAATTTTAAAATACAGATATGCTTACAAATATTTGTTGAGTATTTGATTTAAAACATACTAATAACAGGGTAAAAAGAATGCTAAGAAAAGAACTGTGATCTGCAAACTTAAGTAATGTCGATAAAGTGTGTGTGGACAGAAAATTTTATTTGGGAGAGAATATTTTTATCTTGATTTATAACAAAATTGAAAAATGGACACATATGTTGTTTTACAGGTGACAAATTACATCTATAGTGGGTAGTTCTGATTTTTACAGTAAATCCTGACTAGTAGCTTCATTTAGAATCACATACATTACATCAAGGTTCCAAGATTTGCTTAATGAGCAGGAGGCTCTAACCCAGAACTGTCTCTGTAAAGGTTCCACTGTAGTATTTATAGGACCTCTGCAAGTCCAGAAAGGGCCTCGGGTCACGTGTGTTATTCACAGGAATGTTCAATAACATTTATTTAATCCCGTCTTCCTAATTACCAAGGCTTAGCGTAATTTGTACATGTGTCATTTGAAAATTTAGCCACAAATAGTACAATTAAGAGCACCACAATATGTGAATGCGAACTTTATTCCTGTTACTTTGACAGATCGAGTTACACTAAAAAAGCTGAAGTTCAGTTAACGTACTGGTGACTGTCCAACTAGAACACGCATATAGTACAGTTTATACCAATAATTAGTTCAGGGATTTGTCTGCTTTTATTAAGTAGAAGGACGCAGCAAACATAGAAAATCAGGATATTCCCGTCCTGTCTTTTTAGCTTAGCTTCGCTTTTGAGTCTTCCCTGACTCAGCCTCCCACTAGTAGCACTTAACTGGTTAGCTTAGCATATTAGCGGTGTGGACGAACAGAAAAGCGGCTTAAGATAAAAACAACCACAACAGAGCAGTTTCACTAGCTGTCTTGTCGTTCATATCCTCCCATACACTTGTATAGATTCAGCTTAGTTGGCTAGTTTGCGTCGTCTTCCCCCATGCCCACCTCCCTTTTAAGAAAAAAAGACAGGCATGAAAAACTTTAGTCGCGCTAAGCTACATATTCGTAACTCAAAAAGCTTAGACTCACCCTTTCATTTTACACAGATATTATCCCTGTTTGAGATTAGGCTTGACTTAGGCGCTGTCTGGGGTACAAGTTAAGAAATTTAACAGAGTAAGGGTCAGGGATGCCTCCTGTTCTACCCTCCACATGTAGCGAAGGATTCAGTTAGCTTAGCCGCCACACTACCACGGCAGACTGTCAACCCTGAACCCCTCACGTAACTAGACAGATTTGTCCTGAATTTAGCCTGTTAGGCTGTGTTCCTTTCTGAAGGAGATAATATAATTAAACAACGATGAGCCAAACTATATGATAACATTACGAATTACTACTTATTTATGGGAAAGATTAAATCTAGAGCAGTCATCTTCGTAAATTTAAGATTTATATGTAAAACCAACCTGCGAGTCTAAAATCAGGGTAAAATAGTCAAAGTTAAATGAAAACCGCCTTTTTAATCGTAAAGTCTCGCATGAAAAGCAGAAAGTATTAAGAAACAATTTGGCTTATAAAATAAACTGCTGCTAATTATTATGTTAATGCAAATTAAAGTGTCTCACATAAAGTAAACTCCACACACAAAACTTAAGATATCTTATTCTATTTGAAGATCAAATAGTTTTGGTGTAACATTTAGCTAGCAATGACTGCTATCTACTAATTGAAAAACTGAGTAGCACAGACACAAAAATTTGTAAGGCAGTAATAAAATTTGATTTCCGATTTAGTGAAGGGATATATTCCTGTAGCATAGGGGTAATTTATTACATCGGAAGATTTTTATTTTATGTTTTGCAAATTATACCACCAGGCTTACCAAGCTAATGCATGAAGCAGTTACAATAAATGCACACAAAAAGTGCCTGATTGTCAAAATTGCCAATACCAAATTCGTCTTCTTTTTTTTAAACTCTGTATATCATAATTTTTTATTTAAAACCTAAAAATGGTCAAGTTTAAAATCGATCGCACAATTCTATTATTAACTTAGTGCATTTAAATAATGTTTTTGAATATCAAACATGTATAGTTTAAACTCATAATTTTATGTTGTGCTGAAATTAACTTCCACAGTCACTCACCGTTTGAAGAGCGTCGGCCCTGTGCCGTTCCTGGCCGATTCGGCTTGGTGTTTCAGCATATAAAATGAACAATTGTAGCCACCTCCCGTCTAAGGAATTGGGTTTTTCTCTCAATAATATGTTTTTTTGTGTGTAAAAAAAATACAAATAAAAGATAAAAATGTGTTCAATCATAGCCTCTAAAAATATTAGTGAATGAAAAAGCACGTTAGTAAATTGAACCAAATAATCTGGATCTCAAAAAAGATACGTAATTCCCATCACTTGTACGGGGGTGGATCCAAAATGGCGGTAGTTACCAGGGCCTTATAGTTAAAAAAAACCTAAAAGGCGAGTGAATGAAGTCAGCTGACTCCAGCCTGCCGTCACGCACCGCAGTAGCCAGGTTTTTTCCTTCGAGGCAAGACATTTAACGATCACTTCACGATCAGACGGTAACAAAATCTATATATTTATACTGGGTTCAGTGGTTTTGTTATTTGCAACAAATAAGGTTTGTTGTGCTCGGGTGTTGAAATGAAACCGCTTAGCTTTCCTGTAGCGACAAAACGATAGAGACAGCAGGTTTTTTTTCTGAACCAGGCCAACAGAGGCGTCTTACTATTTAGCATGATACTAAATTATAGTTACATTCTAGTTAACGTTGGTTTTAATGTAACGAATCAAGTTCAGTTCAGAGATATTCTTATTTTTGATTTTACGACTGGATTATATCCGCTCCCCGCAGTGCAAATAAATATAGACAGTCATTTCGAGGAAACCTGTCCGACATCCCTGAATTCAGATTCAAAGCTCAAATCTAAACTCGATATAAAGCATCAGATTGACACTGGATTTTTCTAAGCATTAACATCTCGACTGTTTACACAGGAGTCTGGTTTGATCAAATGAAATAATGGACCATCGGAGTTAGCTATCTTACAGGGCTTTGCAGGTAACATCACCATGTTAAAATGTTCTGCGTGACTATCACGCATATTTGAAACAAATATGAGCTTATTGTCGCCCTGTCTCTTGCCTACATCATATGAGACAAAAAATACAATCTATACTTTATCTCTGCCTTTTTAACAAGAGGGCCCCCTTTTCCAAATATACAAAATTGGACAACAGGAGATATTTTCCTCTTTTCACAATTATTGATTATCCAACTCACTGTGGATAATGGATCTTTTTTTTTGTAGATCAAGTGTTGTCAGGTGGCATGGGTTTTCCAGAGTTTCCACACAGCTAAAAAAAATCTACTTCCCAGTCTGACACTATGGTCATTTTCCACTTCCTTAAAAGAGAGTAGGAAGCCAGTCATGTGCCAGAATCATATGATCAAGTGAAGGTTGAAGTCTTGTTTCATAGATCATATGGCTAAAGTTTATGAGAAAATGGTTTGACCAGTATTGTTTTATCAGAATTTATAATTCATTTGTAAAGACTGGTGAGTTGAATGACAGCCACTATAAAAAGCTTATTACAAGGTTTGTGACAAGGCTATATACCATGTAATGTAAATGTGTCTAAAAGGTCCTTCAGTAGAGACTTGGAGAACAGATCTACATTTACAATGAAAGACTTTATTTGTACAGTGTGTCTTTAGGGCTCTGATGAGAATGAGTATCATGTCTTTCTGAATGCACCAATATAAATGTACTAAAATATACAGTCACTGGTCAATTTTTTTGGCATTCTTTGCTAGTATCATATTTTATCCCTTTTTGTCTGCTGAAAATGTTTTGTATTTTTGGTCCATATTGACATGATGGCATTACACAATTCCTCCACATTAGTTAGTAATACAAATCTCCCATTCCACCACATCCCAAAATTGCTCTGCTTGATTAAAATCTGACCATGCAGTTAAATTATTTTCATGTCCAATAAATCAGCTTTGTGACATGGCACTTTATCTTGCTGGAAGTAACCGTCATGCAACTGATTTGTTTATCTCTGTCTTGCATGCCATTCTGTGGAAGCCCGAGAGATAGTTTAATGTGAAAAGCAGTTTCTGAAATACTCAGACCAACTCACCTGGCACCAATAATCATGCTGTTATCAGTCACTTAAATCTCATGCTGATGCTGCATTTTAACCTGAGCTCATAGAGATGCCTAAATGCATTAAGCTGCTGCCTTGTCAGTCTTCTGTTTGAATATGTTAATCCTAGCTGATGTGTTTTGTTTTCTCTTCTTTTGTGCTCTAAGCCAGTCAAAAAATAAATGAAGAAATTAGATGATTTAATGTTATAGGTTTGAATTTTTTTTGTATTTAAGCAGATGCTCTCATACAGTATTTGATGGAATGCTGGTAGAAATATTTTCAACATCACATTTAGATTGACTCTGTTAATGGGCTCCACTTCAATTTAAGCTAGATCAGATATCAAATTTAGCTGATTAGCATCTTTGTATTTAAGTTTTTATTTTGTTGTGTAGTTTATTTCTACTAGAAATCAAAGAAGCAGGGTCTCCTTTGGTTTGATTCTTGCAGTACTTCCGCTGACCTTCTGGTGGCGCTGCTTTACTCATGCCCAGATGGTTGGAGCAGCCAGGCATAAGCAGGAAGATAGATGTGTACATCACTAAGAAGGGCATAAAAGGACACAGGAAGAGAAGCAGTCATTGGATGCAGAAAATTGCACTTTCTTGTAATGTCTACTTGCTTTGAGACGGACTAATTCATGCTTTACTTTGTTGTACATCTGAAGGTAACTGTGGAGTCGGCTGCATTGGGGGATGGGTTTGTCACGACTGCTGACAGCTTGAGCTGCTGCTGCTGCTGCTTTGCTGTACAGTTTGTGCAGCAAAGGATTTAAGCATTTATGTTATTTATGGCGTTTTGGAAATGACACAAACGTGAAAAGAGACTGTTATTAGCTTTATTTTAATATATGTACTGTTTTGAATGCTATTGTATTCAGATGATGGATGATTTTATTACTTTAGTTCTCTGACAGTCAGCATCTGTTTTTGCTTTGGCAGAATGAATTTAATCAATAGATTTGCAATTCATTTTTAAGTGTTTTCTTTTTCTTGTCTTTTCTGGTCAGGACTCAGGATACTAACCAGTGAAGATGGACATGTCCAAGCTGCCCAAGATCAGAGATGAGGAGCGAGAGAGCCAGTTTGGATATGTTCATGGCGTCTCTGGACCAGGTCGGCCACCACGGGCTCACATATACACAGATATATTTATAAACAAAGATTTAGTCACATTTGAGTTGCAGCCTCTCTTAAGTGCAGCCCAAAAGTATTCAATATCTCTTGTGTTCTCCAGAGAGCAAACTTTTTATTACTTTCTTCCTGTCACTCTCTTATAAAGACCACATTTGCTGAAAGCAAAACCAGAAGTTATCATATTCACAAGTTTTTCTACCTAAACTTTTGATCACCGCTGCGCCTCGTAGTGGAGGCACTTGTCTGATTAATACTATTTTTGCTTAGTCTGTCAGACTGTCAATGTGCATGCTATCTAACGCAGCTTAAAAAAATTTTCATTCATGCAAAGACATAATTTATTTCTTTCAGTTAAAGATAATATTTTTCTCTTGATTGTGTTTGTCAGTGGTGACGGCCACGGCCATGGCAGGAGCAGCCATGTATGAGCTGGTTCGTGTCGGTCACAGTGAGCTGGTGGGGGAAATCATCAGGCTGGAGGGAGACATGGCCACCATCCAGGTCTATGAGGAGACGTGTATCCTTACTCTTTACCTATGTCGATTAATCAAATTGTTGGTGTTTGACGATTAAATTTTTGGAGAACTATGATGTTTTTCACCAATGTATTCTGTGGGTTTCCATTGTTCACTGTGATATTAACACCCCCAAGGCTGCCATTTTGTTTGACAAGCGTGTTTTACAGTTTCTGTTCATGTTAACTCAACAACAGAGTATTAGGGCCAGACTAAGATGTAATTCTTTTTTACTGAAATAAGAGACACTTTTTGAAAATATATATATGTTTTTTTGTAATTTCTTTTCTTTTTTTAAGATAAAGAAAGCAAGAAAAAAATTATTAAAATTGGATCTGGTACAAACTAATGAGAGATTTTATTTGTATGCCATATCATACAGTAATATTTAAAGGTTGCACTTAACAAAGGTAGGGCGATTGTGTCAAGGAGTTTATTTTGGACACAACTGTTCATTCTTACCATTGGTGGGTTTTTCTGAGTGAAAATTCAGCTGGCGTGTCAGTGGGAGACCCTGTGCTGCGAACAGGAAAACCTCTCTCTGTCGAGTTGGGTCCAGGTATCATGGGCTCCATCTTTGATGGTATCCAGCGACCCTTAAAGGACATCAATGACCTCACACAGAGCATCTACATCCCCAGAGGAGTCAATATCGGCGCCCTCAACCGAGATCTGAAGTGGGACTTTTCTCCCATCAAGAGCCTGCGAGTATGACTTTCGTCTTGAGATCATTTAGATGAGATATCTGTTCTGTACTGATCTTTCCTATTCTTAATATCAGGTTGGGAGTCATATCACAGGAGGAGACATCTACGGCATGGTCTTTGAGAACTCTCTTATCAAGCACAAAATCATGCTTCCTCCCAAGAACAGAGGCACTGTGACCTATGTGGCTCCACCTGGAAACTATGACATCTCTGTAAGTTCGACAAACCAACTCTTCACCTAGCATCCGTTGGGCCTCACTTTGGGTTAACTTTCTGTCTCGTTCCATCAGGATGTGGTGATGGAGCTGGAGTTTGAGGGTGTGAAGGAGAAGTTTACCATGGTGCAGGTGTGGCCTGTCAGACAGGTCAGGCCTGTCACAGAGAAGCTACCTGCCAATCACCCACTGCTGACCGGACAGAGGGTGCTGGACGCCCTGTTCCCGTAAGCTTCACATCCTCTCTCAGAGGATTTAAGGTGTTTTGAAGATGTTCTCTTAATCCAAGGCTTCTCTTCCTGTACAAAGATGTGTGCAAGGAGGAACCACAGCCATCCCAGGAGCCTTTGGCTGTGGAAAAACCGTCATCTCTCAGTCACTGTCCAAGTACTCCAACAGCGACGTCATCATCTATGTAGGCTGCGGCGAGCGCGGTAATGAGATGTCAGAAGTACTGCGAGACTTCCCCGAGGTGATTCTAGGGGTTTTATCAAAATATCTTTTGAAAGCATGTTAGCCTAATGCTCGATGCAACTGACAGTATTGTCTGATCATCAGCTAACTATGGAGGTGGATGGAAAGACGGAGAGCATCATGAAGAGAACAGCACTGGTGGCTAACACCTCCAACATGCCTGTCGCTGCTAGAGAGGCCTCCATCTACACAGGTGAAGCCAACAACAACACTGCGTCACTAATTCATACTGTGCATCACTGTGAGGTACAAAATAGGACTATTTGTACCTCTTTGAACTTGTCTTACTGCTCTATGTGGTAGAGTAACACAAAAAAAGAAGGTTGTTGAGACCATTAATGGATAAACGGCTTTAAAAAGATCAAGGAACTCAGCAGAAATTGAACTTCATTACTAGTTAAAAACTAGTGCTTTGTTCCACTTTAAAATTATGACAGTAATTTCAAAATGGAAACCAAACCAGCTGGTTTTACTGTGACCGACTAGTTTGTGTTGTTCTTATCAAAACACACTAAAGTTTGTGGCTTCATTATGGCAACAACAGGTTTGAATATTTTTGCAAACATCCTAAATGCTGGGAGCAATTGCACATTGACTATTTCTTTTGTTTTTGTTACTTTTGAGCACATAATTAATCTGTTTCTGTAGGAATCACGCTGTCCGAGTACTTCAGGGACATGGGATACAACGTGAGCATGATGGCCGACTCCACTTCACGTTGGGCCGAAGCTCTTAGGGAGATTTCTGGACGTCTGGCAGAAATGCCTGCTGGTAAGTTTGGAGACAAGGGAAAATTATGCTTTATTAATGAGGCTAGGCACAAAATACCACGCAAACATTCAAAAGCAACATAAATGTAAAGCACCAGAGTTTGTTCTGGACTAAGGTGGACTAAAAATCGCCTTCTATGCAAATGATTAGCTTGCTTATGTCTTTTGCTAAAAGACATAATTCTGGCATTTAGTTTCTGTGAAAGGAAGGCACATTTCCTCTATCACAATGTGTTGTGATGTTTAATATGAGAACCACCAGCTAAGAATCTTTTACTGTGAAATAGACCTCTGTCAATCAAATTATAAAATTCTAGTTTTCACTTCCTCATATTTAACTTCTCAAATGAAGCATGTGGTGGATATTTCCCTAAAGAATCTGCCATGTAAATTTATCAGCAGCAGCTGCTGCACTTTTTGTCCGTTTACGGAGTTTACTCCTCACACTTTTTGCTTTTGATTTGTGAATAGTTTGTTAGATTAAGCAAAGAGTGGAGCATTGCACCGTTTCATTTCATTATTTGAACCTGAATAGAAGAAAAGTAGGACAACTCTCCGCATGCAGCTGTAACCTCTGTCTCCACCCTCAGACAGTGGATATCCGGCCTACCTGGGCGCCCGACTCGCCTCCTTCTACGAGCGTGCAGGAAGAGTAAAGTGTCTGGGCAACCCTGAGAGGGAGGGCAGCGTCAGTATTGTTGGAGCGTGAGTACAACTTTCCGTCACTAGAGGTAGACAAAGTTTACTACACAGTCTGCGAAAGGATGGAATTGAAATGAAAGTATTTTTCAGGTCTGTGTATATAAATGCTAAATATATGTTTGTATTTCCACACATTATTCCCCATCCTGGACATTATACCCGATTCTGTTGTAATCTATTCTGTTCTACTTTATTCCTGGACTTTCTTCCCTTCTTTTTTTTTGTTCTCTCAGTCTTTACTCTCTCATACCCTTGCTTTCATTCCTTTCCCTGTATCTTGTGTTCTTTCTTCTATCACTCTTTTTGTCTTCCTCACTTATATCCATCGTCTTCCTGATGGCTTATCTGTGGTCCTACCTTTTTGCCAATTTGTCCTTCTTTCCACGCATCCTTTTATTTCTGTCCTTGACTCCTACCTCCTTTCCTGGTATTCTTCCTACTTTTCTTATGTCCTGTTTCCTTCGTCCCTCTTTTCTTATGCCATTATTGCTTTTTTGTTCCTCTTTTCAGCATTTGCTGTAATCTTACCTCCTTTTCTTTTGTATTTCCATCCTTTTTTGTCTTATATCTCTTTATTATCCTTTCTTCTTTCTTTGTGTTCTGTCTCCATTTGTTCTTTTTATTTGTCCTTGCATCTTTTTCCATTGTGTAAATTTTTTTTTCTTCTGTCCTTCAATTTTTGTCCTTATTACTTCTCTTTTTTTGTACCCTTTGCTACTTTTTATTCCTTGTGTTTTTCCTTCATTCATTTTGTCCTTTGTTGACTGTGCTGCAACTCCATCCATCCTCATGTATTTACTTGTTCCAATTTTTCTGTTCTTATTTCCTTATTTAGTCCTGTATTTCTTTTCTTTCCTTTCTCCCATTTTTCATCATTTTGCCCTTCCTTATGCTCCCCTTCTTTCCCTGTTTTCTTTCTTCTTTTGTTATGCTTTTTTCTATTTATTCTTCTATCCTTCTTTCCTTTTTTTGTGTATCCTTCTCCGTGTCTGATCTCATGTCCATTTTTTCTTATTTTTATCTCCAATCTCATTCCTTGTTTTCCTCCTTCTTTCCATCCTTCTGTAATTCTTTCCATCTTTTACTCCCTTCCTTTCTTCTTCCTCATGTGCTTTCTACTTTCCTAATAGCCTGCATCCTTTGTTTTCTTGTATCCTTCCAATCCTTATATAGTTCAACACTTGTCATTATTTCTTTTTCTTTTGCCCTTCCTTTCCTCCTTAGTTGTGTACTTCATCTCAACTTGCATATTTGCTACCTCCCTTCTTTCTGTCCTTGGGTCTTGATTTCTTACTACTTTCCATTGTTTTGTCTTTACTCCCGTCATTCCTTCATTGTGTCCTAGTTCACTTTCTTCCCTGCGTCCTTTATTTCTATGCGTCTTCAGTCACTCCATTTTTTTTTTTTTGGTGCTGATATTAGATTCAAACTCTGCTTTTTACATACCTGCCATAATTCATCAAGAAACCTGGTGGAAGGTTTCTTTTTAAACTTTGAAATTAACATAAAATGCTGTAAATTCTGAGAAGTAGATGACTGTATGGGAAAAGTATCGGGAAGTATGGACATCATCCCTACTTGTTGTGGAAGATAGTAGTTTAATAAATCGTTTGCTCTATTCTCAGTGTATCACCTCCTGGTGGCGACTTCTCTGATCCCGTTACTTCAGCCACACTTGGTATTGTGCAGGTAAGCAGTTACACTTCCGTTCATCTGTCCTCTTCTCAAACACACCCGTACTATCAGTGGTAGATGCTTCACCAAGTACGTGGGTCATCCCCTCCTCAGGTGTTCTGGGGTCTGGATAAGAAGCTGGCTCAGAGGAAGCACTTCCCCTCTGTCAATTGGCTGATCAGCTACAGTAAATACACTCGCGCTCTGGACGAATATTACGACAAGCACTTCCCAGAGTTCGTTCCGCTGCGTACTAAAGCAAAGGAGATCCTGCAGGAGGAAGAAGACCTGGCCGAGATTGTGCAGCTTGTCGGAAAGGTAAGTCACAAAATATATTCTGCTTTTGCTCGTCGAAGCACCTAAGTCATTTGCCATTCACTTTGAATTAAAGATGAATTTCCTTTTGATAGGCTTCATTGGCAGAAACCGACAAAATCACTCTAGAAGTGGCTAAACTGCTTAAAGATGACTTCCTGCAGCAGAACGGTTACACCCCATATGACAGGTAAAACGCTACCATGGGGGCATTGTCTACTTAGCACTGCCTCTATCACACTCTAAAAGAACCATTATAGTTACTGAATAATTTACTTCCTCAGGTTCTGCCCCTTCTACAAGACGGTGGGCGTTCTGTCCAACACGATAGCTTTTTATGACATGGCCCGGCATGCGGTGGAGACCACAGCCCAGAGCGACAACAAGATCACCTGGGCCATGATCAGGGAGCACATGGGAGAAATCCTCTACAGGATTAGCTCCATGAAGTTCAAGGTGAATGCCGGGGGCTGTGAAGGTTTATGGGTCTTGCATAGACGATAAGGCTTAAACATAAAATCTCAGATTTTTTTTTTTTTTTTTTTTTTCATACCGGATCCAATTTCTGAATTTAATAAATTTGGTTTTGTTTTGTTTTCTAAAATAGAAATTACAAATGACAAAAAATATTTTCCAAAAAATGTCTTTTATTTCAATCATTCATTTAGTCTGAGATGAATTACAGAGTATTACAGCTGGGCTATGAGAATATGGCCATAATATCAGCAAAATAAATATGTAATTTTACCAGAAAAAAAAACACCTTAAAATTACTAGAAGGAATTTGTTTTAATGAGAAAAAATAGTTTGATAGTTATCAGGATTTGATGTGGCCATGTCAGTTCATGTTGCTCTTTCTTTGAAATAGATACCGTTTTTTGCGTGATCATTAAAAAGTTCTCCTCCTGCTGATAATAATTTGATGCTCATATGTGAAAAGATTAAGTATTATCTATGAAACTTATGCCAATGAATAACTAATGTAGATTCTCAACATTCCTCATTTTATTTTTTTTCGTGTCTCATAAAAATAAAAATTCCTAATATTACAATTGTATTCTTGTAATATTTTAATATTTTTTCTTTATCTTTGTAAATAAAAAAATCTAATTTGGGTCTAATACTGCATCAAAGAGTTGGCCTGAATTCAAAGTCCAGATGAATAGAAGCTGTAAAACATGCTTGTCAAACAAGATGGTTGGCATTGAGTGTGGTGACATCACTCTGAACTATGGAAACCCAAGGTCTGCATTGGTGAAAAAAAAATCTATATTTCCAAAAATTAACTAATCAAAACCCAGAAATTTGATTAAATCAATTTATCATCCAGCCTTATGTTTGAAGTTTTTCATTTTAAAGTGAATATAAAATGCTGAGAGTTTGTAGCTACTAGATGTGAGATTTATTGGAGCCCCAATTCTCACTGTTTGACTGGATTTCTCTGTGTGTGTGTGTTTTTTGTTTGCAGGACCCGGTTAAGGACGGCGAGGCCAAGATTAAGTCTGAGTACGCGCAGCTTCTGGAGGACATGCAGAACGCCTTCCGCACGTTGGAGGAATAGGCTCACGCTGCCCTTCCAGTCTTTCCATCTCTACTCCTCCACCGCTGAGCACATTCCACCTCCGTGTATTCCCAGACATTGTGTGCTTCCCCTGTGATCCTCTGTGCGTGAACGTGCGAGTGTGTGTGTGTGTGTGAAATTTATTGTGGAGGGCAAAAGAGAAAGATGTACTGTATTCATTATTTGTCGCCTCATACAGGCGTACTCTGGATCCTCTGCATGGTCACCGACTGTGTGTGAGTGCTTGTATGTGAATGTGTTAAATATGTGTGCGTTACGTTTTTTTTATTTACACGATTTCTGTGTAGCTGTGTTGCTTTTCCTGAACATTTTTCAGTTAATGTGTTGTAATTCAGACCATCTGTACAGAAGAGTATTGAATATAAATTTAAGAAGATCAGTCTATTTATTGCCAGCATTTCTTCTGTTGTTTTTGCTGCTGTTTTTTTTTTATTTTATTTTATTTTGTTGACGTTTTTATGGTTGTATTTCAGGCTGTGTAGTGCTGTGTACTTTGCTGCGTGAAAGTCCAACTGTTTCATCATAATACTCTCAAAGAATTAAATCATTGTGGGGAAAAAAAAAACAAGGTGTTGAGTGTTTTGTTCAACCTCATTGTGTGTATCTATGCAGTTAAACTGGTATTTCTGCATGACTGTAAAACTAGAACATCAACTCTATGGGAGCAGCAAAGCAAAAATATTTTCCTTAAACATAGGGCTGATTCTGTTCACAATTAAATTGGATTACTTAAGGCGTGTACTGCAAGTGTTTAGCTTTTTAAATACATCTAGTTTTTAAATTATAGATGTCTATAATTTAAAAAATATTTTAAGAAATCACTTTACTCAACTCTGATTTGCTCTTAAAATTGGGCATAATTTCTGAAACCACCAACACCTGGTTATAGCAATCGCCCTGCTTTCCTAGAGGACTGATTAAAAGGTTTGGATCCTAACTAGCTGATTTAAAGCGTCATCAGTGAGGCGTCAACTCCCACAAGGCGTTTTTCCCTCCCGGTTGGATGAGACGCACCTGCTGAAGCGGCAAGCGGAAGGAGGAGCACATTTGAGGTTTCAGAACCAAACAAACCTACTTTTTAAACCTCGGACAGACAGAACCGGAACCCTGGGTCCTCTCCGTGTTAGGTAAGTGACGGAGGGCTGCATGTCTGGCTTGGATCACCCACACGTGGACACGTAGAGGTGAAGGGGAGCAGCGGGCGACTTTATCTGATTGACATACCTACAGATCAGCTGATGATGGCTCTTATCGGAGAAAACGGCTGCTTTGCATTTTGACTCAGATCTGGTGGTTTTAACTTTGCTGTGGTGTGGAAAGGTGATGAAGATGTTTATTTAGAAGCGGGGTTGAACCCGTCCTCAGCATAGATCTCCAGAAAAACCAGTTTTTGTTTTAATAATACTGACTTCTGTAGCTTCTTTGAATGGCTCTGTCTCATTGGGATTTTCCTCTTACTTATCCTTTTAGATTGTGATTTTCTGACCACTTTTGCACTTTTGAAGACAAACTTATTTTGATCAGTCGAATTTTAATGTTTCTCATTAAAACGTAAGGTCGGGTACTTCAGATTGCAGAGTTGAGAGGATTATTTTGAATTATTTTCTCAAAAAACTGAATTTTGGGTTTTCATTAGCTGTCATCTACATACATAAAATTCATATAAAGGCCTAAACCCTGGGAGGTTTTGTTGCTCAGGGTAGCATTAGAAGGGGGGAACAGAAGAATTATGTAAAGTATATATTTATTTGCACCCTAATAAGGTTTATATTGGTTAAATGCACATGCAGGTAATGGAGCGCTAGGAGCCCTTTATGTTGAATAGATGTATAAGTAGAGGGGAACATGCATATGTATATATTTGTGCAAAATAAATAAGTAAAAATCACCAGATCCTGGACAATATTTTGATATAGTCTCTTGGAGAATTACAACTTAGGCCGGATCTCAATTTGTGGCTGAAAAGAGCTGCTCACACCTGAGCAACCTGACAAACCTTGAGCTATTTAGCAATGTTCAGTTGTGCCACTGATTTATCAGTCCTCCAGTTGAAACCGAAGCTGCCTTCACCAAATAAAAAGTTTGTCAGTTCAATATTCTAATTATTTAAAATTCTCGTCTAAAGAGCCAAATTATTTTGGTCTTGTTTTTGTTTATAAAGGCAACCGAGTGGTGAAAAATCCAGAGTAAAGGGGGAAACTTATTTCATAAGTATTATAATGTTTTATAGAGGAACCATTCAGAGAAAAAATCTTTCACACCGTTTTATGTGAAACATTGAGATGTCTTGATTGAATGGTTTATTCTTGACAACTTTTGTAGCTTTCCATTCTACTATTATATTGTCTTTAAGTGTAAACCTGGATATTTCTGTTGTAAGCAGCCCAGCAGAGCCAATGGACCAGCTTTCCAACCGGTCAGGAGTGGGCAGTGACGATATCACGGATGAAACAGGATCCCTGCTGGACGTTCAGCTGAGCTCGGATGAAGATGTAAGGAAAATTTAAAACAAGAACCTGGAGCACAGACCTGAAAGTTTTCAAATTATTACATATTTATCAGACTTCAGTCATGAGGACAAAGGTTGCTTTGAATAAACTAGCAATATTACACATAAAATGAAGATCTTTCACTGCTCTCTAGTGGTTCAGATGCAGTATTGCATTATTTTCAACTGCATCACCTGTTTCAGATGCAGAAGAAATGTTCTGAAACTTTGAGTTTTAAATTTATTTGAACCTGTAATCTTCCCGAAACAGAGCTCCGATGCTCTGGGTCCATGTCTCGCTGTGCCTCAGTCTCCCCTGCCAAGCTACAAACAGAGGATGGAGGAGTTCAAGAGGCTGTTCAAGGAGCTGCCTGACTCAGAAATACTAATTTTAGGTAAGTTCAGGATGGAGAAAAAATATTATTATTTTTATTATTTTTTTTTTTTTTAAATCATTAGTCATTTAAAGACTATATTTGGTGGGGAAAAAGCTTTAGTTCTCAAGTTTTGCATATATATTTGAGCTACTTATTCCACAATGTCTTAAAATAAATTCCTGAGATTAAACTGATAGTTTTAAAATAAAACGTCAGGTGTTTTCTTATTTGTCCGTACTGGGTGTCTGCTTTATGTTTTCTCCGCAGACTATCCCTGTGCCCTCCACCGGGACATCCTCCTTCAGGGACGCCTCTACCTCTCAGAGAACTGGATCTGTTTCTACAGCTATGTGTTTCGTGGTACAAAGGTAATGAGACTGAGGGGGAAAGGATGAGGAACCGGAAATGAGTCTTAACTTTCAACAATGATCCCTAATGTTGTTCTTATCCATAAAAAAAAAAATTACGAATAAATTGTCTTTTTTTTTTTTTTTTTTTTTTTAAACCTGTGAAAAACAGCTGTTACAGTGGAAAACATCTTGTGCTCTAACATAATTAATTAAAAAGAGCAGTTTAGTTTCTTTAAAATTGGATTAATTAAGTTATGATAAATATAAAAACAAAGTACAGAGAGAGTTCTACTTTAGTTTATTTATTAGAATTTATCTGATAGAGTAAACAAAAGCAGAGAATACCCAGTTCCATGAAAATAACCAAATGGGTATTGTGTCATGTAGGCGTTTTAAAAAATCTTTCTCTCTGTCTTACCACCTTATTTGGGTCAAAGGTCACCTGTATCTATATTTGCTTGTGTTAATCTGATCAGCTGTTTGTTACAATCCACATTACCCTAACAACTAAGATTCAGGAAATGGTTATATATTTGATTTTGGGGGGAATACATGGCAAATAAAATGTTGTGGTTTTTTTGTAGAATATTCTGGATTTATAAAACACACTTTGAAAATGAGAAATAGTTTTTGGTTTACATATTTTAAGATATGTTTGTACAAAGCCAATGTTTCCTCTTGGTAAGTAAAATAGGTTTTTGGTCAGACTGAGGGAGTGGTGATTCCAGCAAGAAATGATGGTATGCACCAGTTGCACTTGCAGAAAACATTGATTCTAAAATGGGTCAAGTTACTCTTCACTTATCAAAGCTCTCACTGGTTTTCATAACATTTCTTTGTTTAAAATGTATTTACAGATTGCACTGTCTCTCAAAGATATAACCACAATGTCCAGAGAGAAAACGGCTCGACTGATCCCCAACGCCATCCAGATCTGCACACATACCGAGAAGGTGTTTGAGCAAAAAGAGACCTGATTAAGACTTTCTTTATATAAAAGAAGAGTACATAATCCTAAATATATTGTAAATATTGTTCGTCATTCATCCACAGTATTTCTTCGCTTCCTTCTCGGCAAGAGAGAAAAGCTATCTGAGTGTTTTCCGCATATGGCAGAACACTCTGCTGGACAAGGTAAGACTCTTCAGTGGAACAGTCAGGCTCCAATAGGAGGAATGACTGCTACTCATTGCAGTCAATTTTCTACCGTCTAATCTCCTTCCTGAGGATCAGTGTGTAAAGTTAGAAAGAAAATATCTGTACGCAGATACAGAAATCCCACAGACAGACACTGACTGACGTTATCGGTGACGAACTGCAAGGTTTTTGCACTAGTTCAACAGACTGAGTTTTTGTTTACTGTTCTACAGGTTGAGGTAAGGTTTGAAGTTTACTCATAAAAGTCATGGATATAGTTCAAAATGAACCCACAGGATCTAAGCTTTCACTTTTGGCTCAGTTACTGATTAAAGTAACATGGGGAAGCAGACCTATCTCGTTCCCCAAAAATAGACATGTTTATTTCTGCACTTCAAAAACCACAATTTGTACAAAAAAAGTACACTTTTAAGAGGTGGGGTCAGGTAGAACCTTAAAGTGTGATAGATGGGATCACAGAAACATGTGGAACTCTGAGCCCTAGAATCAGATCTGTTTTCTATTTGAGCATATTACAGTAAATAAGACAGATTTCATTTATTTTCTTTATATATAAGAATACATTGAAAAAACAAACTTTTTTTTTACGAAACCCAACATCCTTTTTATCACATGTCTCAACCTACAGTTCAGATTCCAAAAAATAAAATGCAATTATAGGGCTCCATGAAAGTGTCAGTCAGAATCAAAAGTAAACTGTCAGAACAAAATGTTGGGATCTAAAAATGATAAAATATGGTGGATGTAACTGATAAGTATGCCTAATTTTATTAGGCATATCATGGCTGTGAATAAACAGCAAGTACAAGCATCACAAAAAGGCTTTTTGTGAAAAGGCATTTTGCAATATGGTGACCTCCTTTGGTGTATTATTATGATCAACTTTCCCTTTTTTCCCTGAACGGTTCCCCTCTCACAGTGTGGGGACTGCAATCAGGTAAACACCTGTGCAGAACTTGAGTTCATTGA